>JANRMT010062795.1:1768720-1800740 GCA_026402145.1 Polypterus bichir lapradei | reverse complement strand
TCTATCTATCTATCTATCTATCTATCTATCTATCTATCTATCTATCTCAGAAAGATAACTTAATCTTGCTCACTGAAAAAAACATTTCCTGCTCTCACAATATAGTGTACTGTATATATATTACGTGTTTGTGAAAATAGGAAGCAATTTTTCATATAAGAAGATTACAGGATATCCTGCAGCTCATGAACATATGAAAAAAGATTAGAAATATATTGGAAAAATATTTCATTAGATGTTTAATTCAGATTGAGATGAAAAATACAAGTTGTCTGTCAAACATCAGCATATTTTCAGTGACATAATGGTGCTTTCCAAACAAAAGAGAGTTTAAATGAATATTTTCAAACCTGTTTACTGACTGAGACCTTTTGCCTTGGTAGGTAGATGCATAAACCTTGTATTATTGCATTTGTTATACTGCTGAGCATTATTACTTGAGTATTTATATATTGAAGTGGTGGCTTTTCATGGCTTGTTTGAAAGAGTTGACTGCCCACAACCTCGGTATGAAAAGCAGATGTAATCATTTTGTCATCTGTATTTAAGGTTAGGCAGGAAAAATAAAATCACATTTCATACACTTGTAAAAGTTTTCTTATATATATAAGTTTGTTGTTGGTTATATATTGCTTAAATCCCAACATGTAACTCTCCTAAGGATTAGATGCTGCCTTTCTCAAGAACAAGATAAAAAAGAATTTGAAAACAAATGGTCAAAAACAGATTGTTTTGCTAGGTCAGATTTTACTCAGTTTTAAGGTGAGTAATATCAGCCTGTCACAGTATGCTAATTGCATGTATTTCAATTCATCATTCATCTGCCACATGTCAGGAATTAGCCCTAGAATGAACACTAGTCTGTCAAAATCTAGCACATGCATGCAGCCCCACGCAAACTCACTCATATTTTGTCAATTTTTAGTTTCCAATTAATTTGGTAAACCATCTCTAAGATGTGTTAGGAATCTGGAGCACCCAAAAAACAAAATATATATAATAAAAGTAACCTACAGAGGAACTGTAGTACATTCTTTCATGTAGCAAATTAGTAATACCCCGTGACTGTGAAGAAATAACTTGAGAAATACCAAATTTATCCTTCAGTTCATTGGCTTATTAGTTGTCTTAATTTAGTCACACCAGACATTTGCAAAACTGCTGAGTTTATTTTTTGAAAATACCATGAATTTCTTATTTATCTCAGCAAACTGATATTTCACAGACTTTTTTCTATAAAATATTTTATTCAAATAGCTATTGTATGATGGGCATACAGAGATAAATGGGGCCAAGGTCATCTGTTGGTTTCCTTTACATCTCATTATTGTTTATCTGCTGATTAAGAAATAAGAAACAAGATTCCTGAATTAAAAAAAAAATCTGTTCAAAATAAGGCAAAAGAAGTATGTTTCCTTAGCAGCAGTAATTAATTACTAATTAAGAATGTGACTGGAACAAAATTCTGTGGAAATTCTGGCCCTCTAGGAACTGAGATGAACAATGTTGCTATGGCATTAAAGACTCTTGCCATCAGAGTTTCATTTGGCATTATAAAGGAAAAGCAGCAATGGTGAGCCCCATTCCAAGCCCACAACAAATGTATTCAGTATAGTTCTGTTTAGGTATCCACTTAGGGAGCCCTCCCCTCCCACACTTTATCATTATATTAGTAACCACCTTCTTCACTCTACAGTATACAGTTATTTTTACAGGAGGTCTTTTTAGGCTAGTTTATGCTCTCAGAAGCTACCTCCTAATTTTAAACCTCATCCTTCTTTCTTGTCTTCAGTTGCTCTCCTTTATTAAGTTTTAAAGCAGTTGACTGCGTGTAACATGTCTTACATTACAATACAGTACAAAAATTGCTTAACTTATTATGTATCTATACTAATAAAAGGCAAAGCCCTCACTGACAGGCTTATTCCTTACAGCTTACTTACAAAAGTTAAGCAGGTTCCATTTCGAAATTCTTCGCGTAACAGTCATAACAGTCGATAACGTCCGCCATGTTGAACTTTCTTATTTATGGCCCCATCTTCACGAAATTTGGTAGGCGGCTTCCCTGACCTAACCGAAACCAATGTACGTACTTATTTCGGTGGTATGATGCCACTGTCAGCCGCCATATTGAACTTTCTAACGGTCTTTGTTACTTAAAGGCCCATCTTCAAGAAATTTGGTACGCGGGTTCCCAACGCTAACTGAATCCTACTTACGTACATATATACGTCCATAGCTTGCAGCTTGGTAACCGTTTGAGGTGCCGTTGGGTCCCCCATCCCAACGCCTCCCATGTTGTTGGCTGCCTGCCTATATAAGGCCGTCCATCGCTCCAGTCTCTACATTCCCTTCCTTGCTTCACCATGGGATTCACGTCTCCCTGCTGATAACTACAGCCTTTTTATTTAATCCACAGCTTCTCCGCTGTTTTATTGTTCGTTTATGACGATTATAATTATTGTGTAGGTATTTTAGACTTACTTTATATTGCTCAGGTACCCATTTCCTTTATCATTCCAACCGTACCCCCATTACCATGTCTATCGAGGTAATCACCATCGATCAAAGAACTGTCACTTACCGAGTGGTTTACATGCCCGGAGATGGCACCTACCTTTTCCATTCTCTTTGTCACATATTGCACGGCCATATCAGGCTGACTCTTGATATCCGGAGGAACATTGTGTCTTATGTATTGAATGACTGGGACAGGTTCAAGGTGTGGACTGATGACGGTACAGGAGATAATTAGACTACACAGGAGCACTAGAAGAGTGAAATGCTTAAGCCCTTCACCTATGGTTCTGCATGTGAGTTGATGGCTGCCGCCAAATTGTTCGCTGAATTGTCGCTTTCAAGTGTACCGAAATGGCCAAATATTTTACACCTTTGGACAACCGCCAATGCCTCTTAACACTAGAATTACCAGAGCCTACGAAAAAACTCGTAGGTCCGTCCCACCTTAAATCGCTTCTTAAAACCTCTCCGCCAGCGTCTTTTGTTAATCTAAATGTGCTGATAAAAGAAAAGCTGCAAGTAGCCGGCTATTCCATCCCCCCAACGACTTAGAACGTGCACAAACTTCTCCCAGCTCATGCCTTGATTATCTGGGAGTGAAGTGGACTTTTAGAGTGGAAATAATAGATCATTATTTGGAATACACGCATTTCACGTGTGTTCTGTTTCTACAGTAATCCGTGTAAACACATTTTTAAAACAGAAACGTTTTTCATATTGTAGTAGTAAATGAGAAAATGTAAGCATAAACTATATAATGTATGAAGCCTGAAGTCCAAATATCAAACACATTTACAAAAGGTACAAATATAACAGAACAAGTATGCTTTTATTCAAAAATATAACTGCAGAAAAAAGCCACCTTAGCATACCACATTGACACATACTCATTACAACTGCCACGGTAGCATAATGGTGTCAGTCACTGACTAATATTCAAAAGGTCATGAGTTCGATCCCGCGCGATTCAGTTTTGAGACGTAAACTGCTGTTATTCTTACTATTTTATAATAAAAACATACATTTGATTTCAGTGTGTAACCGCCGGTGTAATTTATCATACTTGTAAAGGTTAGTTTTTTTTTATTCACTTTTCATTCTCTCAGTCGTGTTCAGGATCCTTCCCTACACCCCCCCAAAAAATTGAGAATGCTATTTTCACATAAAGATGCGCTGTAGCTCTGCAGCGTATTTGTGACTGCATTCTCGTACCAATGCTTCCGAACTGAAGAGCCTGCGTGCACTTTTCGTGGCATTACACGTCTATTTTTTTGAGCATGCCCGTGTCGCTCAAACACAGGAATATATGTTGGTGTACAAGAATAACAAAACAAGTGCACTTTTATTCTAGACTATACGTGAAGAAAAAATAAAGCAAGTTACAGTAGGCGGTTGATACGACAGCTTGCGTGGTGCAATGCTAAGAACTGCTGATTTCCGATCCGTGCTATATAAAATCATCCCATTCAAATATTAACAATTCCCACACACCCTTCCTACATTCACGACATGTGTACTTGTTGCAGTTTACACACCTCTGTGCTATGGTTCCTATTACACTGAATGAGCACCTGACATTGTACTTTCTTCCCTATACAAATAACATTCAAGTATAGCACGTCTCCAAATAAATCACATTCGAGCTATAGCGCGTCTCCAAATAAATCGCATTTGAGTTATAGCGCGTCTTTATGTGAAAAAAAGCAGTGTCAGATTGGGGGGGGGGCATCGTGGACGCGACTGAGAGAATGGAACTGAATTAAAAAAAAGCTAACCTTTATAATTATCATGCATTTACACTGGCTCTTACAGACTGACTGAAATCAAATGTATGTTTTTATTCTAAAATAGTTCAATACATGCAATATTATTTGAAAAAGAAGAGCGTCAGATCGGGTTTGAATACACGCTGACACTGTTACAGAAGGAGTCTGCTTATTCAGTGCCGCAGTTTCAACGCACAGTACATGCAATATTATTTGAAAACGAACAGCGTCAGATCGGGCGCATATTCAAACCCGATCTGACGCTGTTTGTTTTCAAATAATATTGCATTAGTGCGATGATGTTTTTACATATATTGTCTCTTTCATTCATCTTGCGGTTTGTTATCAGTGACCGCGTGTTTTTTCCCCGATCTTGCCAGTTCACACATGTTGCTGTATGGTGGTGTTTCTTTTGTACTCCAGGACATGCAGAAGACAGAATAGTACAGAGCAGTAAGTTCAGCGCTATATGCAATCAGACAGACAGACAGGCAGAGAAGGCACTAGATATATAAATAAACAGGGAAGGCATTGTATAATAGATATATAAAAAACAGCTAAGGGGATAGATATATAGATAGGTAGGAAGGAAAGGCACTATATGATAGGCAGACAGGGAAGCTCCTATATAATAATAATATTACTGTTATTACTATATAGATAGACAGGGAGTTCAGACAGGCAGAACGGCGAAGGTTAAAAATAAATAAATTTTCTCCCTAGCGGAGATTCGAACTCAGGTAAGAGGTAAAAGAAGTCTGCTGCGCGCTAAGTGACGAAATCTTACCAGTACGCCACGGAAGCTGTTGTCAAAGTCCTGAACCTTTTATGAAAGTGTATTTGCTCTTTGGCTGTCAGGCTTCACACATTTTATAGTTTATGTCTACATTTTGTGACATTTATTACTAAAATATGAAAAAGTTTCTGTTTTAACATTGTGTTTACACAGATTACTGTAGAAACGGAACACACATGAAATGCGTGTGTTCCAAATAACAATCTATTATTTCCACTCTAAAACTCCACTCCCAGATAATCAAGGCATGAGCTCGGAGAAGTTCGTGCACGTTCTGAGTCGGTGGGGGGATGGAATAGCCGGCTGCTTGCAGTTTGTTTTTATCGGCACATTTACAGGACAAAGGAGGCTGGCGGAGAGGTGAGAGCGGTTTTAAGAAGCGATTTAAGGTGGGACGGATCTACGAGTTTTTTCGTAGGCTCTGGTAATTCTAGTGTTAAACATCTTAGATTCACAGGTGACGATTTCAGTAGTGGACACTTCGATGTTTATGAATGTTTAAACTCTCAAAAGCTGGATGTGAAGTTATTGATGAAACCGGTTGTATGCTTACAACGCTTGACAGATGCCGAATGTCACTTCAACACAAGTCCTGCAAATACTGTCGTAATTGAAACAAACCATGAAACTCAAACCGATTATGACAGCAGCAATCCAAGCTGTGAGATTTGAAACAAGATTACTGTTCACATGGCCAACTGTAAGTTGCATGCTCAAGAGTAAGCTCAGCTTGGTCATATTACAACCGGAGGGCCGAACTCACAATGTGGTATACAAAGAGATCCTTAACAAATAATTATTGGCAGATTTTCCCTCAGTTTAAAAAGGTTTACTTTTCTTCTTAATAAAAATTTTAATGCAGTACTTCGCTGCTGCGAAGCGCGGGTATTTTGCTAGTTATAGAATATACTGTTAGTATACTGTTGATTCCCAGAAATTTGTTTAACTTTATTTTGTTCAAGCACATTAGAGCCCAATACTAAAATACTTTAATAGCTATAATTTATAATAAGCGTTTATAATATATAGTAAGCGTGTTATGATGCAATGACAGCCCTGTCTCCAGAGACAGCAGTGATCCTAACTTTTAATCAATAGTTTAGATGACTCGTGGTATGGATATACTCTGGGCTAAGAACACATAAGCCTGAATTCAATGCAAGATGGGAAGAAAACCATGACAGGCTCTTAGAAAAAATCTGAACTTGGTTGAAATGCAGCATCTTTCATCAAGATAACAGAAAACAACAGTAGCCTCCAAAATGGAACTTTTAAACTACACTCCAAAATGGAACTTTCTAATAGGACACTTCTCAAGTATTTGGCAAAATCTTTACTCTGTTACATCTTAATCACATATATTATTTATTCATTATTATTAAACTATTCCATTTGGGTGTGCCAAGATTTAGTGCCAACCCCTTCATTTCTTAGTTTACCAAAATGACAAATATAATTAGTTCATGTGTTATGATTATCTCTTCCTTTAAAGATGTGTAAATCAAGTATTGAGAGAAAAATAGAAGTGGCATCTAAAGGTTTTCAAATAAAACATACAGCAAGAAAGGAGACTGCTACTGATTTTTAAATAAAATGGGAGTTGCTTAAATCACTGTACTTTTCATAACACTTTAGAAAGAAACTTTGCATTGCAAATAAAACATACAGTTCACAAAAAAGTTGTGTAAGTACATGACGGGTTGTACCTGAAGAGCACTGGCCTGTCAAATTGAGAATAAACATGAAACATTATCATTATTTGCTTTTTAAATTGGTTGTTCCATACACATGATGCAGGAACAACTAGACGCACCAGACATTGAATGAATAAAACAAAGGATTTTTATTCTACCAATCACCTCTCTAGTAATAAGCCACAAATAAATTTTTTTTTTTGAAGTTTTATTAATTTTATTGCAATTATTCCATACAAATCAATCAATTTTTACAAAAAGTAGGATTAAGAACAAGTCGACCCCCACCCCTGAGAGAGAGAGAGCAAGGCAAACGGTGTAAAATTTAAGGCTTGTAAACATACCTAAATTAATAAGTTTGATAAGCCAATATAGATGAATGCAGAAGACAAAGAAATACAAAAATAATTGCTTCCTCTGTGGTTTAGGAACAAATTTTAAAATATTACTGATTATATCCTGCCATGTTTTGAAAAAGTCTGTACAGATCCTTTAACTGAGAATTTGATTTTTTTCAACTTCAAATAGTATAAAACATTGGTTTCCCACTGACTTAAAAGAGGAGGGTTTGGGTTCTTCCAGTTTAGCAGAATAAGTCTGTATGCCAAAAGTGTAGTGAATGCAATTACAGTTTGTTTGTCTTTCTCCACTTTAAACCCATCTGGAAGAACCCCAAACACAGCTGTTAATGGGTTAGGAGGGATTGTGAGACCAAGGCTGTCTGAAAGGTAGTTAAAAATTTTGGTCCAGAATGATGTTAATTTGGTGCAGGCCCAGAACATGTGACCCAGTGAGGCTGGGACTTGATTGCAGCATTCACAGGTTGGATCATGCCCTGGAAACATTTTGGAGAGTTTTAGACGAGACAGATGTGCTCGATATATAATTTTGAGTTGTATAATTGTATGCTTTGAGCATATGGAGCTCAAGTGAATTCTCTTCATTGCTACTTTCCACTCCTTTTCTGATATATTAATTGAGAGATCTTTTTCCCAGTGTCCTCTTGGATCTTTGAAAGGGAGGGACTGTAAAATGATTTTATATATTACAGAGATGGTGTCTGAGTCCTTGAGATTGAGCAATATTTTTTCCAGCGTGGATGAGGGTGCAAGATGAGGAAAATCGGGAAGGTTCTGTTTAACAAAGTTCCTAATTTAAAGATAGTGAAAGAAATGTGTAGCTGGAATGTTAAATTTGGAATGTAATTGTTCATAGGATGCAAAGACATTGTCTATATAAAGATCTCTAAGCAAGTTAATCCCAAATTTTTTCCAGATATTAAAAACTGCATATGTTCGCAAAGGTTGAAAGAGGTGGTTCTCTTGCAGAGGTGCCACAGATAAAAGCTTCCCCATCTTAAAATGCTTTCTACATTGGTTCCATATTCTAAGTAAGTGAAGCACAATTGGGTTATTAGTGTATTGCCGATAGCTTGTATTTGTTGGGGCACAGAGCAAGGAATATAAAGAAGTACTGCAGGATTTTGCTTCTATTGCGGTCCAAGCCTGTGTATGTTCTTCTATTTGTGTCCAGGTTTTTATCGCTGGTATATTTGCTGCCCAGTAATAAAACTGGAAGTTAGGTAGAGCCATGCCGCCTTCTGCCTTTTGTCTTTGTAGGGTAGCTGTTTGGATGCGTGGATGTGTTGAGTTCCAAATAAATGAGGTTATTGTTGAATCTAATTGCTTAAAAAAATATTTATTGATGTATATTGGGATGTTTTGAAATAAAAAAAGGAGCTTAGGAAGAATATTCATCTTAACATTGTTAATTCTTCCAGCTAGAGTGAGATGAAGGGTTGACCATCTATGCAAGTCTTGCTTAATTTTTTCCATGCAGACAGTGAATTTTTGTTGATAAAGAGCTTTATGTTTACTTGTGAAGTTTACCCCTAGGTATTTAAACTGTTCTGCAATGATAAAAGGTAAGGTATCTAATCTAATATTATATGCTTGAGAATTCACTGGAAAGAGTACACTTTTATTCAGATTAATTCTGAGACCAGAGATCTTTTGAAATTCTGTGAGTGCTGTTAAGATTGCAGGCACAGAATGTTGTGGGTCTGATATATACAGTACCATATCATCTGCATATAGTGAAATTTTCTACAGTCCTTCTCTGATAATCCCCTTAATATGATCAGTATTTCAACAGTGTATTGCAAGTGGTTCAATGGCGATTGGAAACAGTAGCAGTGACAAGGGGCATCCTTGTCTAGTACCACGTTCTAGTTTAAAGTAGTCTGAACAAATGTTGTTGATACAAACTGAAGCTTCTGGATTAGTATACAGTAATTTGATCCATGCACAAATGTTCAGACCAAAACTAAATTTCTCCAATGTTGTAAAAAGGTATTTCCATTCAATCATGTCAAATGCTTTTTCTGCATCCAATGATAATAATATTTCTGGGATGTTTGATTTAGTTGGTGAGTATATTACATTAAATAGGTGTCAAAGATTTGAAGATAAGTGTCAACCCTTGATAAAGCCAGTTTGATCTTGTGATATTACCAAGGGGAGCACTTTCTCCATCCTTCTAGCTATAATTTTGCAGAGTATTTTAACTTCATTATTTAGAAGTGAAATTGGTCTGTATGATGCACATTGTAATAAGTCTTTATTTTGTTTTAGAAAAATGGTGATTAGTGCTTGGCAAAAAGTTTGAGGAAAAGTTTGTTTGTCTCTGGCTTCTGTAAATGTTGCTAATAGGAGGGGTGCTAGTTGAGCAGAGAATTTCTTATAAAATTCTGCAGGGTATCCATCAGGGCCTGCTGCTTTCCTGCCTTGAAGTGACTTTATAGCATCTAGTAATTCTGATAACACCAGAGGTTTATCAAGTTCCGCCGCACTAAGAGTGTCTATTTGTGGTATCTGTAATGTATCCAGAAATGCATTAGTTTGTGTATTGTCTTCTTTAAACTCAGTAGTATATAGGGATTTATAGTAGTCTCTGAAAGTGTGCATTATATTTTTGTGGTCGATGATTTTATCCCTGTTCGTGTTGGTGATTACTGAGATTGCGTTGCGCACTTCTTGCTTGTGAATTTGTTGAGCTAAAAGCTTATTAGCTTTCTCTCCATGTTCATAGTAATGATGTCTGGATTTATAAATTAGTTTTTCAGTTTCTTTAGTTGTCAAGAGGTTTAGTTCTGAATGCAGAGCCTGCCTTTTCCTATGTAGAGCTTCGCTTGGTAGTCTGCCATGTTCTTCATCTATTCTAGTAATTTCGCTTTTTATCTCTGCTACTTTCTTGGTTTCTAATTTATTTCTGTGGGAGAGATATGAGATAATCTGGCCTCTTAAGAAGGCCTTAAGAGTTTCCCAGAGTATTCCTGCAGAAATCTCTGAGGATGTATTTGTCTCTAGGAAGAAACTGATTTGTTTGGATATAAATTCTCTACAATTCTCGTCTGCTAATAGAAGCAGGTTGAGACGCCATCTGCGAGGTGAGTGTGTGGGGCTTAGTAACTTTAGCTCCAAGATCAGAGCTGCATGGTCAGAAATAACAATAGCATCGTATTTGCAAGACTTAATCATAGGCAAGAAGTTATTATCTATAAAGAAATAATCAATCCTTGAGTAGCAATGATGTACTGGTGAGTAGAAAGAATATATTCTTGATTTTGGGTTTAAAAACCTCCAGGGGTCTGATAAGTTGTGATCAGTTATAAACTTTGTAATTATCTTTGCGGTGTTAGATGTCATTCCCCTTGTGGTAGAAGTCCTATCTAAGAGTGGATTTAAAACACAATTAAAGTCCCCAGCTATCATAATTTTATGAGTGTTCAGATTGGGAATGGATGCAAATAAATTTTGTATAAATTTCTTATCATCAACATTAGGTGCATAAACATTTATCAAGATCATTTTACAGTTAGATAAGTCTCCCATGACGATCACATATCTCCCTTCAGGATCCAATACTACATCTGATGCTACAAATGAGACTGTTCTATGTATGAGAATTCCCACACCTCTAGTTTTCTTTGTAAAACTGGAATGGAACATTTGGCCAGTCCAGTCTTTTTGCAGCCGGAACTGATCCTTGCTTAGTAAGTGGGTCTCCTGTAAAAATACTATTTTAGCATTTAGACCTGTTAAGTGAGAGAGTACTTTCTTTCTCTTTAATTCGTGATTCAGGCCTTTAACATTCCAGCTCACGAAGTTAACTGTCCCATCATGGAGACATTGATTCTGAGTTTTTGATGTCATTTTATAGTACGTTGGTAGTTATAATTATAAAAATTAAAAGGATAGATTAGGTATAGATCTAGCCTGCTCTCTTTCTCTCTCCCCCTTAACCCCCCACCCTCCCTTTTTGCCTCCCCATGTGAGGCTAGAACCCACTTCACACAGTCCCAGTCCTCTGACATACCCAGAGACAGAGCACGTCCAAAGCAAAACAAGCTCCCACGCAGTGGCGTTTTAGGTTTAAAAAATAAAGATATCTATTACCAATATAGTCTAAATACTATATGCATAAAATTAAATCATTAACAAACTGTGCACTTAGAATATATATATAATCTTCAGTAATCTTAGTGTATTAAGATAATACACACGGATAATAAACCCGGGGAATGGTATTAGAAAAGTGGACCAGAATAAGCATAATAAGTCTTAATGCAATAATAGCAATAACAATAAACCAAGGGTATGATGTTGAACAGTCTCGTTTAGGGTAGAGAGAAAAAAAAGGGTAATTAAGCACAAACATTTATAACTATAATTAAAACATAAACAAATAGCGCCCGAGTAGTAATGAGTAATAACGTGAATATATAATGATAAAGCCCATAATTTAAACAAATAGATCAGACAGTAGATTATTAATCTTTGCCATATCATTAACGACCATGACTCACTATTATGTATCAGAATAGTCTCGGGATCAGCTTTCTTAATTCCTTTTCTGCTTCTTCCTTGCTAGCAAAGACATAGAATTGACCCTGCAATTCCACTTTCAGTTTGGCAGGATACAAGAGGCTGTATTTGATATTGGCTTGCCGTAACCATTGTTTAATGTTGTAGAAGGCTACGTGTTTAGTAGCTGTTGCTGGAGAGAAATCAGGGAAGATACGGATGTGGTTATTTTCATATATAATCTCTTGCTTGTGTCTGAGGAGTGCCATCAGCTCTAGCTTAAATGATAATCTTTCAAAGCGAATAATAAAATATCTAGGTCTAACGGTATTTGATCCGCGTACGTGATAAGCCGCTGCTATCTCAGAATCTGCTTTAAAGTCCTCTCCAATTATTTTAGAAAAAAGTTCAGCTGCGAATTTCTCAGGGTTTGGAGTTTCTCGATTCTCAGGCAGACCTTCAATTCTGACATTATTCCTTCTGCTTCCATCTTCCAAAGTCGCCAGTCTGTCTCCGAGTTTTTTGCATTCGGAGCTGACAATCGATGCTTTTTCTTCGGCACTGGCAGCTAAATTTTCAGCTGTTTCCTTCACATCCTCCAGTTGATTAGCAAGCCACAAATAAATATTAAATCACAATCATTCTCTCTCCTGCAATGAGGGTCGCCTGCTGCCTCCCAACTCTGACTCGTCATCTGAGGCAGTGGGCTTCCTTTTATGCCAGACCCAGGAATGCTTCTGGTATAATGCCATATCTTCCAGGGAGCAATTCTGGGCCATAAAGAAAAAAGAAAGGACCCAACCCTACAGTGCACTCTCTCAATCCTCAGGGACCCCAACACAATTGCCTTTCCAGACTCAATCTCCCAAGCACCCCTGCAGGTATTCCAATTGGTTTCCCATACGAGGACCACTGCCACATGGCATACGGGGGATGGTCCATCTAACATATTAGTCTGGCTAGGCATAAAGTAATTTCCTCATCCAGCCAGCCATCCCATCTGTTCCCCCATTTTGGCCTCTTGTCTGTGAAATAACACATTCCTCGTTCCTTGCCAGGAAACCCATTCCCCTCCTACAAAATATATATATATAAAATAAAACATATATATAAAAAATGCAAAGTTGACTGACTCACTCATTCACTAACTCACTGATTCACCAAGAAAAATACCATTTCCCATTTCGTGAAAAAAGTGAAATTTGGCAGATTTCAATATATCAATATTTAAGGGTAAAGTCTCCCCCCTGCCCCCACAACAGAAAAACTAAATGCCCCAAATTATCAAAAAATGTGATGATGGATTAGATTGAAATTTGGTGACATTCCAGAAAAAATAAAATTAGTAGGCCAGGGAAAATTAACACATTAATTTTTGCAATTAATGTGGCCTGTTTAACGTGTTAAAAAATATTGTCATATCATGGGCCAGCAACAATTCAAATGCCTATGGCAGTGCTTTGGTCAGATTGGCATTTTCTTGGTTTTATTTTTAACATTATGAAACAATAATGCTGTAATGATCAGACTGGAGATGAAGAGGGCCATGTGGCTGGACAGCTACTGAACACTGTGCTTTCAGAAGGTGCAGTGCATTATACAAATGAAATATTTGTGTGAGAGAAGGAAGTCCTGGGAAAAAGAGTGGAAGGAGCATGAAAGATAAGTTTGTGTGTTGAAGGTGCAGGAATGGAAGTGTTTTTGCACGGGGCAGCTGCAGCACGTGTGCGGACAAGAAGTAGCAGTGCGGAGAGTGCAAACAGCACAGAACAAACGAGTGGGTAGAGGGAAGTGACAGTAAAAGAAAGGTGTGATTCTGGGCCATTAACACTGAAGTGGAAGACAGGACAGAGGGGTTAGACAAGTCTGAGTGCAATCACAGAGCTGTTTTTATGTTACCTTCTTCAGGTAGTCCCATCCTCCTCAGACAGGTTTCTCTCTCAGGTCAGGATCCAGACATTACACTGCTATTTCCCCAGCACACCAGTTCAAAAACACTTGTGTAGGAGTATAATTATCAAGTTGTTGATGATGATGAACAACTGAGGATAGTATTTGTGGAGTTTTAACACAAATTCTAATGGATGCCCATTTAAGAGATGCTTATTCTTTTTTATTTTCCATTCTATTCTTTGAAGTAAATCAGTTTTCAGCAGTGCATTTAGAGTCAAATGACAGATCGTTTTGATCGTTTAATTTTTACTTTGATATGTCTGTGTCTCACATCCTATGCCAATATGATAATTAATACATTTTCTTTTTGCCTTCTTTTTCAACTTGCCTTTTAGGAATGCATTCAAATTCAGGTTGTACTTGCTCAAGTAGTTTTTTGGTAAAAGTTCAGGTTTAAGGTCATTCTTTAAGTTTAAACTATGAATTTTTTTTTTAATTCCTTTGTGTTGATTCTACATTTAATTTGTGATTCAGTGTGCATTTATTTCATGATTTATGTATAAATTTTATAATTACATGCTTTAATGTTAGATGTGATTAATCACGATTTATCATGATCAATTACATTCATTTATCTGATTAAGTAGTTAATTTTATTAATAATCGATTCCCATTGCTAAAAATTAACCATCAATATTGGCTGCTCTGAGGGTGTGTTTTTCGCAAATAGAGGACACAACAGAAGTAATTGATGGGCCACACAAAGAGCACCAGCAAATAATAGGGTAGACAGGTGAATGAAGATCTGACGGTGTCCTTGACAAGAAAAAAGAGACATAGTAAAATGGAAAGAGAAACTCAAGGAAGAAGCAAAGCTCAATGTAAGAACACATTCAGTCTGTTCAAAAAACCAAAATGGTCACAAAGATAATCAGAAATGCAATTATGTAATTTACTCTTGAGCGTGATTCTTTTGTCATTGGCCATTTAGTTGTATAAAGTGGTGTCTGGAGGGTATACTGTAAATTTAGCCCCCAAATTATTTAGCGGCCTACACAGCAAAAGAAAAAAGTGCCCCTTTATTAATAGTGACAGTCTTACTTATTTAGTTCCCACTAGAAAGGGACAGTACTATTTACATCTGCTGCCTGACTTCATTCACTTCAAGGATCATCATGAGATCAACAAACCAGAGATGCAGATTTTGCAGATCTGTCTGGTTCATAGATTACAGAGTGATTCAACTGCATGATGCATACATTTTCTTAGTCCATGGGGAAAGTAGATTCTTTTGTAAACAGTGTCTTAGAATATCTAATCTGCAACAGATAATGAAGGCCAGAGAGAGACACAATTATAAATGGCCATTCACTATTGGTGTCTACAAAAAAAACATTAGTCATAAAATTATTGGCATGAAAATGGTACCAACACACTAACACAGTTTCAAGTGTAAAATCAGCATTTCTCAGGAAAAATAACATACAATGGTTTTATGTCCAGGCCTTTTTTTTTACATCGGCTAGTGCTCGGGGAAAACAGCGTAACGTTATAAACTCTCCCCAACACCTGTTAATCTGTCTATACTCAAAAATAAGCACTGATGTGAAAGTCAGGTTGAAATATCTGCGTTTTAAAATGCAACCAACCGGAAATTGTTGACAGCTAGCAGCTTTGATGCTAATAAAAGTCAGGGAAGCTAACTTAACACTAGCCACAGCATGAGCAAATTGGAACAACAAAAAATAAACAAAACTAAATAAAAAAGCTGCTAGTTAATGCTGTAGAAACACTGTATTAACATAATTTACAAATATTACTATTATAAAGTATTCACCATGGTTGACGTGTTTTTCCATTGAAATTTTAACGTCAATCGGAGATTTAGCGACTCCACAGTCAGGAGTTGGGGACTGAGAGGCTGTGAGTGTTGGGCCGTGGCTACCTGTCCGGCTGGATAGTAGCAATTATGTAGCTTCACGAGATCGTTTGTTCTGAAAGCTAATTTTTGTTTGTATGGTTCGCTTCATTTTCACTATTAACTTGGTTATATTAACTTTTCACGTGAAGACATATTTTGGTGTGTAACAATGGACCGACAGGAAGGTGGCGGCAAAGGATATTTTCCCCGGTTTAGCAAAGGAGCGGCATGTCTCTCCCTACTGCCTCTGATTGGCGTAATCCGTTTGCCCTAACCAATTGCTAGTTCTCCCAAAACATAACCAAAACAGACAACAATGGCAGAAAAAAATAAACGTGCCTGCAGCACATAAATGTGTATCACCGTGTCAGTGTGGATGTAGACCGTCACAGTGTGTGGACTGAAAAGCGGGGGGATTTAGAAGTGGGTATAGGCTGTGACGACCTAATAAGAAGTGGTTATACACCGTATACCTGCGTATACCCTGGACTACACTACTGGTTGTATGTCTGTTGCTTTATGTGATTTAGATTTTTAGAAATCAAAAATGTGAAAATGAGCATAACAACGGCAATGCCTAATGTACAATATATATACGTGATCAATACACATTGCAATTTGACACTGACATCAGAAAATTAGGTCAAGAGATTGTTCACACTACAAGACAGTCGACTTGGCTTAAAATAATGTGAAAATCATACAATGCATGCCCAGCATTAAATAGTGGGAAATTAATTTCTAATTGGGAAATGCTCTGCAGTCCTTTATGTTCATGTTAATACAAAAGTGTAACATATAGGGTATTGGCACTTAGATATATCTTAGATATATCCACTGGAAGCACTGCTTTGTGTATACAGTACATTTACACGTATGGACTTTAAAGTAGGACTACAAAAAATTTAAAACATGAAAAGAAATACTATAGTTGAGTGAAAGGCATAACAAGTGATAATCGTAAACATCTAATAATGATAATAATTTACTAAAATTCCACATTATTCCTACTGGTTACCCTTTTCAATTTAAAAGAATAAACCTTTGTAAAATGGTGTTTTGCAATGAAAATCAACAAAATCCAAGTCATTAGAAAAAGCAGAAATTGATTGAATGCAGGACAATTGTGTATAGCATGCTCAAGAGTAAGCATCTCTAGTGACCTAATATTATTATTTATTACTGACGCCTTTATCCAAGATGACTTAAAACATTTCAGATACAATTGGTTACATTTCTTTTTTTAATTGGTGCACAGATGCATGAAGTGACTTATTCAGTGTAAAGCCTTAACCACTACACCACACTACCAGCCAATATTAGCCCTTGGAGAAAAAATAAAAGTATTGTATACAGAAATCCACTGAGTTAAAGTACTTCTGATACACCTGGTTAATGACGACACTATAACTGACACCCATTGTCTTATGAAATGCAAAGCTGGGTAACTCTACTAGTATATATATATTTCAAGGGTAAAACTCAGAGCAAGATTAGACCCAAAACAGTATCACCTGAGATATATGACCGCTAGCATTTTTGTACATAATAAATACAACCTGAACTTAAAATAATAACACAGCACAAAAAGGAGGGAGAAAGAGTGTATTTAAAGCTGATATGCATTGAATTGAACTATATTTTGGAATGGGCAGTGAATATGTTGTTTTAATTTAATTCGGTTTATTTTTGGCGTAGTACACTTCACAATGGGTTCATTTAATATTTCATGACTGATGCTAAAATAACTGTAAAAGACTGATTTGTCTCAATTTTTCAAGTAACCTCCTATGTATTTCATTTAGATTATTTTTATAGCATCTCCTTGTATTCTGCTGTATACTTTTGATGTTTAATTTATTTCTTCTAGAAAGATTTCACATGCATCTCAGTGAGAGAGCTTAAATCATTAGCTCAAGCTATTGGGTATTAAGATTGGGAAGAAATCGCCACTGTTGCTATTCATTTCTTTAAGCTTCAGAAAAATAAACACATTTTGACTTAAAAATCATATTATCTGCTTTAAATATATAACAATAAAATATACTAGGTAATGTTAAACAAAACATTCTAGTTTTTCAATAAAAGGGAACATAACCAGTTCATTTGAGTAAGCATCTCACAAATGATTACTACAATTACATATGATTAGTGTAAGGTCCAACAATTTTTTTATTTTATACATCTGTGTATACGTATACTGTTTATAATTGTGTAAAGACATGTTTATACAGTAATCCGTCCTCGATTGCAGGGGTTGCGTTACAGAACCCCCCGCGATAGGTGAAAATCCGCGAAGTAGAAACCATATGTTTGTATGGTTATTTTTATATATTTTAAGCCCTTAGAAACTCTCCCACACTGTTTATAAATATTCCCTGCACAGTTATACGGTAAACCCTCATTTATCGCGGTTAATCCGCTCCAGACAGATAAATGAATTTCCACGAAGTAGGATTCTTTATTTATAAATCTAATATTTTCGCAGTTAGAGCATAGAAAACCTGTTTACGACCTTCTAAATACGTTTTTTTAACATTATTAGAGCCCTCTAGACATGAAATAACACCCTTTAGTCAAAAGTTTAAACTGTGCTCCATGACAAGACAGAGCTGACAGTTCTTTCTCACAATTAAAATAATGCAAAGATATCTTCCTCTTCAAAGGAGTGCACGTAGCAGAGAATGTCAGAGAGAGACAGAAAAGTAAACAATCAAAAATCAATAGGGCTGTTGGGCTTTTAAGTATACGAAGCACAGTGGCTGCAATGAAGGGATCAATGTGAAGGTAGTTTTTCAGCATTTTTTAGAGGCACGTCCGTATCTTCTAAGCAAGCAGCCTCTGTGCAAACAGCCCCTCTGCTCACACCCCCTCTGTCAGGAGCAGAGAGTGAGAGAGACAGAGGAAAGCAAACAATCAAAAATCAATACGGGCTGTTAGAGCTTTGAAGTGTGTGAAGCACCGCATGGGAAGCATATCGTATATCATTGAGGAGTTTTATTTAATACGTAATACGTGCTCTGATTGGGTAGCTTCTCAGCCATCCGCCAATAGCGTCCCTTGTATGAAATCAACTGGGCAAACAAAATGAGGAAGCATTTACCATAAATTAAAAGACCCATTGTCCGCAGAAATCCGCGAACCAGCAAAAAATCCATGATATATATTTAGATATGCTTACATTTAAAATCCGTGATGGAGTGAAGCAGCAAAAGTCGAAGCGCAATATAGCGAGGGATCACTGTAGATGCATTTCCACAGTTTACTTTATCTCATCTTGACATTTGGGACAAGTACACAGAGAACGACCAGGGGTTAGAATGAGAAGCTCTAGAAGCCTTAAAGTGTGTTTTCTCTTTTTCTCAGGAAAGAACCAGGAGTAAACATGATTAGGCCATGCACAGGTGGCTGTGTCCACCAGGAGACATGGCCCATGCGGTCTGCAAAATTAGCCTAGGACCAAGCCTTCTAGCTAAGTGTTTCAAGAGAAGCTTCTGGAAGGAGTGATGACCAGTCACATTAGGCTACAGCTGAGAGAACTCCCACCTCTGTAGGGTGTACCATATGCATCAAATCAGACCAAGTAAACAGAAGACAAGAGGAAGACAGATTGTCAAAAGAGACACTTTGAAGGACCATCACTGTTATTTAAGAAGCCTAGTAGGCTATTATTGCCTAGCAGTTAAATTATATCAAAGCTTTTTACATGTTTTGAGACTAAAAAACTGAATTTAAATTTAAATCACATTGGCAGAGATGAAAAACTAAACATCAGGATTCAGTTCCTCAGTAGGTTACTTTTATTATGTTTTTTTAGGTTCTCTAGACAAAAGGTTTACTAACTTAATTGGAAATTAAAAAATTGACAAAATATGAGTAAGTTTGGGTGGGGCTGCATGCTTCTCCCCCATGATGCAAGAGCAAGCTCGGTATTTTTTAAATTTATAAGGAATTTTTAACTTTAGAACATTATTTCATGAGGCAAACTAATATATAACATTACTGTGAAGATATAACTTTTTGTTCAAAAATACTGAATTTATCCTTTAAATAATGTGTTTCATTAACATTAAGAATTTGTGTCTAAGAAATTGGCCTGAATGAAAATGGTGGGTTCACAGAATGTGAATTTGATAGCCCTGAAAGTACAGTACTATAAATGTAAACAGTCTGTTACAGACGCAAACCAAATGTATGTGTGTACTGTATAATATTAATAATAAGAGCAGCTCACTACTGAAAACAGCAAATATAGGAGGCAGTGGGGATCAAACCAATGGCCTCTTGATTACAAGTCAGCAAATCTTACCGCTATGCCACGGAAGCTGTTGTATCATCCTTGAACCTTTTGTGAAAGTGTTTATTTGATCTTTGGACTTCAGGCTTCACACATTCTATAGTTTATGCCTACATTTTGTAACATTTATTACTAAAATATGAAAAAGTTTCTCTTTTAACAATGTGTTTACATAGATTACTGTAGAAACGGAACACACATGAAATGCATGTGTTCCAAATAACAATCTATTATTTCCACTCTAAAACTTCAGCAGCTCATTCCCAGATAATCAAACAAGGCATGAGCTGGGATAAGTTTGTGCATGTTCTAAGTCAGTGGAGGGGATGGAATAGCAGGCTGCTTGCAGCTTGTCTTAATCGGCACATTTACAGGACAAAAGACGCTGATGGAGAGGTGCGAACGGATTTAAGGTGGGCCGGATTTATGAGTTTTCTCTTAGGCTCTGGTAATTCTAGTGTTAATTGCCATATTTTGAAACCGATTTGGCTAAAATTGGGCCCAATAATCACTTATGCTCTTACTATATGACATAAGAAGGAGAAACAATTAGGCCTTTGCCCAAGTTTACATTCTGTTACCCCCATTTTTCACAATCTGGCTTTACTTCCTGCGGGGGCCACCCTATTTCTTTTATCACCATGCTTGGCAATATTTTTGACAGCTTGGAGCTTTGAATGTTCCAATTAGTAAAGTCTGAGCTTTCTTTTCCATCCTGTTCTTTTTTAATTTATCTTCAGCTTAGTTCTGTTTATAAGTTTCACCATGTTTCTTTGTCATCTCATTTGTCCCCTCATTCTTTGCTATCCTTTATTCAGTCTTTAACTTATAGAACAAAACTTGCCTGTGTATTTCATGCAACAGTGTTATAAGAAACTCTTAAAACATTACAATGTCGATTTACCAGTCGAAATACGTTCTTACCCTCACCTATGGCCACGAGCTTTGGGTAGTGACCGAAAGAGTAAGATCGTGGATACAAGCAGCTGAAATGACTTTTCTCTGCAGGGTGACTGGACTTTCCCTTAGAGATACCGTGAGGAGTTCAGTTATCCAGGAGAGACTTGGAGTCAGTTGAGGTGGTTCGGGCATCTGGTCAGGATGCCCCCTGGACGCCTCTCTGGGGGGGTGTTCCTGGCATGCCACAATGGCAGAAGGCCACAGGGCAGACCCAGGACACACTGGAGGGATTATATCTCCCGGCTGGCCTGGGGATGCCTCGGGGTCCTCCCTGAGGAGTTGGAGGAGGTGACCGGGGAGAGGGAGGTCTGGGCTTCCCTGCTTAGGCTACAGCCTCCGCGACCCAACCTCGGATAAGCAGTGGACAATGGATGGAATGATGGATGGATGCAAGTTAATTTGGTTTGGGAGTGTGACTTTCCGTTTTTCACTTTCTCTAATTGAAATATGATTTTTACGAATATTACTTTAGCATCTAAGAGCCTCACTTACCAACATACTCAATTTAGATTTGTTCACCACTTCTAATTGCCCATGCAGACACTTTGCTATTGGTTATCAGCTGAGCCCTTCTTTTCACTTTGTTCCTCTAAGTCCCCAGGTACACTTCCTACTAATGTTCTGGGCGTGCTCAATAGTTTGGGTTTTATGGTATAAAATTTTAAAGTTACTCTGATCCATTCCCTTTCTTACCTCCAGATTTCCTTCTTATGGACTTTTCTACTGTCTCTTTTTGGCATTCCACCAAAGATCTTTCTAGACACCTGTTGCTAATTGGTCTACGCCAATAGACTGACAGGTTCAGGTTTGACTCATACCTAGTTCCTGATGTGGTTTAAACAGGCTGTGCTTTCTCCCATCCTGCATTGGAAAACAGGTTCTGAGAAAACAAATTACTTAATTAATTTATTCATAAAAACATGTGGTACTGTATGTCTTGTCTGTGTTGAATTGTTTGCGGGAATTTCTGAAAGAGATAAGTTTTACCTTAATGCCCAACAATAGGTCATTTAAATGGCTGGCTTTGTTGAGAAGAATTGAAAAGTCTTACTTGTGTACATTGCTAACCAGAAAATTATGTATTTCACCAGACATAAGCCTTTAAAAAACATCAACAATATACATTACAGCTGCAAACCCAGCATGCTCAAGTTTGACAATACATAAAATGCAAAGCCTTCAATAAATTGCATTGTCTATTCTATCAGCTTCATTTCATTTTTCTTAGCAGTTTATGCCATCGAAATAGATTGCTGTCCTTATAAGTTGAGTGTAAAATTCCCAAAAAAGCCCATCATGTCTGATTAAATTAACGGCCTCAGAATTTTATACACCGAAATGATCAGATTTTTCTGGTCTCAGGCTACACGTCTGTAAAAGACTTTTTCAAGCTCACTAGGTTTACATTAACACAAGGCTTCCATCTATTTTGTTCAATTGCCCATCCAGTTTTAGACTTGTCTTCTCTTAGTGTAATTGTGCAGAATTTATATGTTGTTTTTTTCTTTTTCTTACCATTTCCTGATGTTTCATAAATACGTATTGACTCTCCACTCCATTCCATTAAAACCTGGAGAATCTATTATTAGCCTGTGCTGAAATTCAATCTTTGGCCTTTCTTTGTCAGTAGGACCACAGAAAGGCCATTACAAACGTCTAATTTAATTCAGGGTGCCAGATGATTCTGTTCAGGGTAATTGATGTCTGGTGAAGGTCACATGCAGATGAAGTTCCTCTTTGTGTGGCCGGCGCCCTCTGGACTAATAAATCTTCATAAAAATGAAATCAATGTGTCTGATCAGCTTGATAAATAATCAGTTTACTTTACTTACTCCATATAGCCCCAACATGCAAGAATTCCCAGAGCTAAATTGAATATCATTATTAGATTGGTAGTGGGTGACAATTTACATGTATGTTAACGCTGGGCCTAAAATGAGTTAGAAACAGAACGCCTTTCAGCTTTAGAAGTAAGGTGTATATGGTGTTTAGAAATGTACAAAAATGAAGTCACCTCATTTTAATTGAAACATCTAGCAGAGTGGGTAATTAATCATGGCTAAAGAGAATTAATCCCTACTTAATTTGATTGCAGGAGGTTCTGCTAATGAACTTCCTTAATCTATAGATTACCAGAAGACAATTGAGCTTAAATGCAATTTTCCAATGTCTGATATTGTTTAATGATGTAAATAATAATGTCATTGTTAAAAACATGCTTGGACACAGACAAAGTAGCACAGCTAATAAAAGGGGGAAGAGGAATTAATTTGTGATTTAAAAACATACTTAATATAAAAAGGAAAACATTCATTTATAAAACCTACTTGCCAAAGTGCACATATACAGCCATAGACATTTTGTATATTGTACAACAAAATGAGCAAGTTAGATATTTATTTTGCTTTTATAAATTAGAATAGGGAGATCAGACATCCTGTTTTTAGCAGCTGATAGATAGAAAAGTTGTACTATGTCTCAGTCAGAATTCTTCCCCGGCTGGGTTCAACATCTTTATTCATTATTGATTATTTTATTTGTGTTAATATTTCTTTTTAACATATGCATTATACTTGGTTTTTGGTTTTGTCTATGTAGGAATAACTGATACGTTCCATGTGTTCTGTTTGTGGTTCCCCAAGAGGTGGGGCCACCTGCCCTTCACTGCATATCTTATATATAAACGTCTATGCATGGAAGTTTGTGTGTCTCTCTGGCCCAGAAGTGAGAGGTGGAGTCGGGGTAAAGGATCCACCGCCAAAGAAACGGAAAACTCACTTAGCCGCTAATAACACAAGCGAGGCCAACACATCAGCAAAGCGAAACCTCAGAAGAAAGACAAAGTTGCTTAGCCGCTAACATCGGCAAAACAGTATCCCTTTTACTTTTTCTCCCACCGCTACTGCACAAGCGATGCAAGCATGTCAGCAAAACGAATCCTCCTAGGATGCCCAGAGTAGTTCCTTTCAATTACCTGACATCTCTACATTTCAGGTTTTTTTTTCTGACGATTTCAATAGTTTCTAGGACCGCGGGCTGTAACACAGCTAGTATTTTATAAAGGTGGTGGGTATCCCACAGTTCCTTGTGGTTCATATTGAATGCATTAGGAAGTCGATGAGTTTACTTTTATTTTTTGCTGAGCTGGAGCTTTTCTGAATACTCTGGCTTTTATGAACTTCTGCTCTATTTTTTGACCATTCTCTGGAACTTTATTATACTGGATTGCCTTGTTGTTTTGAGGAAATCATTTTGCCTTATGTGCTCAACAGAGTGTCCCTCTTATTGAAAAACATAAATAAAACCTTTATTTTCTAAAGATCCTGTGCTTGTCCTTATATCTAGATGGAATTTGACGGTAAATAGTCAACTGCTAAAAACACATTAAAATGGCTTTCTGATAACTTCACCTTCATTTAATTATCATACTCTGTATATTCAATTCATTATAATAACTATTCATGGTGGCTCTAAAATCCGTACTGACTCCTACTCTCTCTTCTGTTTCTTTTTCTTTTCCCGGTTTTCTGTGGTGGCGATCTGCACCATCACCACCTAATCCAAGCACTGTGATGTCCTACATTGATGGATTAACACTAGACACTAGAAAGTGTCGCTCAAACACAGGAACATATGTTGGTGTAAAAGTATTTCCTGTAAGAAACAATGTACACACTTCTCTCTATGCTGTGGTTTCTATTACACACCTGAAAGAAAGAGACAATATATGTGAAAACATCATCACACTAATGCAATATTATTTGAAAACGAACAGCGTCAGATCGGGTGTGAATTTATGCAGGAACTGGAAATTCTCTGATGTGGGACCTTCCCCCAGGGAAGAAAGTACAGTGTCAGGTGCTCATTCAGTGTAATAGGAACCATAGCACAGAGAGGTGTGTACACTGCAACAAGTACACATGTCGTAAATGTAGGAAGGACGGTCCTTGGGTGTGTGGGAACTGTTAATATTTGAATGTGATGATTTTATATAGCACGGAATGGAAATCAGCACTTCTTAGCATTGCACCATGCAAGCTGTCGTATCAATCGCCTACTGTAACTTGCTTTCTTTTTTCTTCGGTTATACGGGTAGTCTTGAATAAATGTGCACTTGTTTTGTTATACTTTTACACCAACATATGTTCCTGTGTTAAAATACACGTGTAATGCCACGAAAAGTGCACGCAGACACTTCATTTCGTAAACATTGGTACGAGAATGCAGTCACAAGTACACTGCAGAGCTATAGCGCGTCTTTATGTGAAAACAGCCGTGTCAGATGGGGTTGTATGGATTGATTCTGAACGCGACTGAGAGAATGTAAAGTGAATTAAAAAAAAAAAAAACAAAGCTAACCTTTACAAGGATCATAAATTACACTGGCTGTTACAGATTGAAATCAAATGTATGCTTTTATTCTAAAATAGTAAGACTAAGAGCAGTTTACTTCTCAAAACGGAGTGGTGCAGGTTTGAACTCGCGACCTTTTGATTCCCAGTTGGCAGCTGATTCTATTGCACCACAGAGGCAGTCATAATAAATGAGTGTCAATGTCGCATGTTAAGGCAGCTTTTTGTTTCTGCAGTTATATTTTTGAATAAAAGCGCAATTGTTGTGTTATATTTGTACCTTTTGTGAAAATGTTTCTTTGATATTTGGACTTCAGGTTTCATACATTATATAGTTTATGCCTACATTTTGTCATCTACTACTAGAATATAAAAAACGTTTCTGTTTTAACAATGTGTCTACACAGATTACTGTAGAAACGGAACAGACATGAAATGTGTGTGTTCCAAATAACGATCTATTATTTCCACTCTAAAACTTCACTTCACTCCCAGATACTCAATCAAGGCATGAGCTGAGAGAAGTTCGTGCACGTTCTAAATTGGTGGGGGGATGGAATAGCCGGCTGCTTGTAGCTTCTCTTTATCAGCACATTTAGAGGACAAAGGACGCTGGCAGAGAGGTGTGAAGGGATTTAAGAAGCGATTTAAGGTGGGACGGATTTACAAGTTTTTTCGTAGGCTCTGGTAATTCTAGTGTTAAAAGCCAGAAGTCTACATGACCATCATCATCAAGTCCTTCCAAGAGAACCCTAAATACAAAGAGGACTGTTTCATTTATGTTAGGTAGAATGCCCAGAGGGGGCTGGGCAGTCTCATGGCCTGGAACCCCTGCAGATTTTATTTTTTCTCTCCAGCCGTCTGGAGTTTTGTTTTTTTTGTTTTTTCTGTCCTCCCTGGCCATCGGAACTTACTCTTATTCTATGTTAATTAGTGTTGTCTTATTCTAATTCTTACTTTGTCTTTTATTTATCTTTTCTTCATCATGTAAAGCACTTTGAGCTACATTATTTGTATGAAAATATGCTATATAAATAAATGTTGTTGATGTATCTATTGGACATTTTGGGTAGTAGTTTTGGGACTGTTTTTTGGGGCTCCAAGTTATAACAATTAGAGTAGAGTGTTCCACAGGTGGAGAAAAATGAGGCTGTCCTGTTAGGAAGACAAAGAAGAGAGACTGTGTACCTGGGAAGGCTGAGATTGCAATGTGCAGTCAGAAGGAGTATGGTAAACCTTAGCTCAGTGTCAGTAAGCCTGTACTTCTGTTTGAGCGGAGCAGCAGCATTCTACATCTGATGGGCAGGCAACAGAGGGAAGCAACACTCAGCATTTAAGAAAACATGAGAGTGTAGATTTATCCAAGTAACTAGCCAGACAATAAGTACTATACCTTTAGCCAAAGATAGCAGTACATTAAAGTAGGTTAGTCTATGCCTCTGCTAGTAGGAGTAGGATAAAGGCAAACTCTAGTTCGAAACAGGACTGGATTAAAAATATCCTTGCATAAACTGTAGGCTAGGGATCTAGATTGCTCTTGATTTATATTATAAGCATTCAAAATAAATAGAAATGTGTGAGAACAAACAGAAAACTGCCAGCTGAGCTTTGAGAAAAATTTCTTCACCATATAATAGCCTAAAATTGATTTAGCACATACAGTGGAATCTCGGGTCACGACCGTAATTGGTTCCAAAACTCTGGTCGTAACCCGATTTGGTTGTGACCCGAAGTACATGTAATTTCCCCATAGGATTGTATGTAAATACAATTAATCCATTCCAGACCGTACGAACTGTATGTAAATATATTTTTTTTTAAGCACAATATAGTTAATTATACCATAGAATGCACAGCGTAATAGTAAACTAAATGTAAAAACATTGAATAACACTGAGAAAAATTTGAACAACAGAGAAAACTAACATTGCAAGAGTTTGTGCTATAGTGCTACGATCCGCTCACTAAAAACACTTTTTTTAATGAGTTTTAAGCACAGGGAAAAAAATGAACATTTGAAAAATACGTAATTAAATAAACAACTAAGAAAAGTAACATTGCAACAATGCATGCTATGAACCAATCACTGTAAACAGAAGTGAAGTGGAGGTTAAAATCCAATAGAAAAAATTCTTCATTAAATACAACGAGGTTAAAACAATGCTCGAATCACTCTCTTTAAAAACAAGCCCGGTGCATTCTTTAACTGCCTTCTCGGCCTTATGTGGCCAGCCCTCTCTCTCGCTCTCCCTCTCGCGATCACGCGTGTGTGTGTGTCTCTCTCACGTGCGTGCGTGTGTGTGTGTCTCTCTCTTGTGCGCACGCGTGTGTCTCTGTGTGTCTCTTGCACGTGTCTGTGTGTGTGTGTCTCTCTCTCTCTCTCACATGTGTCTGTGTGTGTTGCTGTCTCGCTGGCTGCATAGGGAATGCACAGGGAGAGACTGAACACGTGCGGAAATCATCGGTGTGCACAAGCCAAAAGGGAAACTGGCTTGTTCGTATACTGAGTGTGTGGTCGTGAACAGATCCAAAAGTTTGGCGAACTTTTTGGTTGTAACTCGATTTGTATGTGTTCAGAGACGTTCGTGAACCGAGGTTCCACTGTAGCTATATTTTAGAAGAACCATTTGCAGTGCCAGTTCCACTAGAATAACATACTGTATATACACACCCAAACCATCCAGCTCATCACATTATCAGTCATAGAATCTTTTGTGGCTCATTATATTGGGACTAAGTATTTTATGCATCAGTTATCAACATAATAGCCTTGAGAAAGATGCCACCAAAATGACTTGCTACACTCCCTTTCATTGGCTTCCTATGTGATAAAGTGATTCACACAATATTCCTAATACACACTCTATGTCACATGTTTTTTAAAAGTTCCTTTTGTTCATTTTTTTCTTTTTTTACCTTTTTTCCTGCTGTATATGCACTTACAAGGTTTAACCATGCAATTTAATTCCAATGAACATACATTTCTTATTCTTTAGAATATCTGATTTAATAGGACCTTGTCTTTGATACATACAGTATGTTAATGTTCATGTTGTATCATTAACTAGTCCATCAGCCCTCTTCCCAATTACAAAAGGCCTGTCCTTGAGCACAGCCCATTGAAGCTTCATGTTCCTTAGTGAAATTCTGTGAAAATGCATGACTATACACAATACAATCCATCATAATGGCAGATGCCATTTAGAAAGTAATGTACTCATCACATTAAAAACACACAGTAGCGGTAGGAGGCCGTTAGAAAGCAAAAGTGAATGGCACGTTAAAGACAAATGATTACCAACATGTGAAGGGAACACATTTGAAAATGGTGTATTGTTACCGCTGGCTTTCTCTCATTTCAAAAGGATGAAGCATAGTTGCAATAGCCCATTCCTAAATTCAGAATTGTACTTGATATTCATAATTTTTTTAAAAAATTGTCATGGTGCAAAATACACGATATTTTTTCTCAGTAAACTTAATAATGTTTATTAACAAGATAAAGTAAATACCTTATATAAAGGTAAATTTCTTTGCATAAAAAGATTATTTTATAAAAACTGGCAAGTCAAATAGCTTTGCGAATGGATGGAATAAAAAAATGTAGTTTCCCCAGAATTTTACATCAACATAAAAATAAAAAAAAATATAAAAATTTAAAAGCATTTATAGTAATAAAATTACAATTTGATTAGTAATTTAATATTCACTAATTGAAAACTAATATGACAAAAAAGTACTAAGAAAGGAGATGTAAATAGTTGTCAGATAAGTGCTTCTTTATTTGTGGAATAGATTCTGGCAGGTATGTATTCACACTTGTATGATTTGTGGTAAGAAATCTGCAGCTCTGTTACATTTTAAATAAATACATATATCATTGCTTATGACCCTAATTAGCTGTAATTGCCACAACTGTGCCTCACCCCTGCCCTTAAAAGGAAACACAAGTGATAGAGGAGGAGAGAACATAAAAAGGAAAGGATGAGTCTGGATAGCACAGGACAGAACAGGAACTGAGGACAGACAGAGTAATTGGAGGTTAAAGAAGGAAAGAGAGACAGCAGACAGAGAGCCTGTGTTGGGAAGAAGGGAAGAAGGTAGTTGGGAGAGAGCCTCAGGGTTGCAGGAACTTGAAGCTAAAGGAATGGCGCTCCTGTTGAATGAACACCAGGGAGCAGGAGTGGCTTGACTGACTGCATTACCTGCAAGGACCGAATGTGAGTGGCAGGAGAGGCGTGTGTGGCTTGACAGCCTGTACATGCTGATGGAAAGGCGACAGGGAATGGAGCCTGGATTTATTGGTTGACTGTGCCTGTCGGGAGGATGTCTCCTCTGGCTGCAATGAGCCCAGATGGGGTAAGCGGAGGAGATGTCGCTTTTAGGAGACAGCATTGGGGCTTATTGTGTTTTAATAGGAGAAGGTCTCCGATTTTAACCTCATTTTAAAGGAGTATTTATTTTCTGGATTTTAGACTCCACTTGGACACTAATTTTATGAATTATTTATTCATTTTGGATGATTTGTAACTGCTCTATTTCAAACACTTTTGATTCTGAGTTTAAATAAAAGCACTGTGCACTGGTTTACACTCATCTCTTGCTGATTCTGTATGTGCCCTCACTTACCGTGGTCCATCCGGTTACGTTATAAAAATGCTGCAACAAATCATCTATACAACTCTGACATTCAGCATAGCTCAAACTGTGAAAAAGTGGTTAACTCTGAATCATTTTAACTCCTGTAATCAGGCCCAGCATGACTTTTTTGTGAGTGTGCAGTGTTATTCACTTACATACTGTTAAAGCAGACACAAAAAATGAAAAGAAAAACTTGCAAAAGTAACACGTGTCATTTTCGATGAAGAAAACACAAAGATCTCAAATTGTTATGGGCAAGTAGTGCCTAAAATACTGAACAGGTCTTAGGTGAAATAAGGTTTTGCTTCAACTTTTTTTGAAATTATAGATAAATAGATATTTCTCCCTAGGGTGAAGTCTGGCTTTTTTAAAAGCTCTTTATAAAAATACATAACAAATATATAGATTAATTAATATATAAAATCACACACTATGGTCTGAACACACACCAGAGTGATTAAAAAGGAAGAAAATTTTAAAAAGAAAAGAGAAAACTCCTGACTTGACAGTCCCAGTCCCAGTGAGACAATATTCAGGTGTACTGCTGCTGGTACACACATCTGCTGAATAATTCATTGGCTGAAAGTCCTCAGTGTTAATGTGTCAGCGGGAGAATGATCGACATTGTTCATAGTGGCACTCAGTTTTGTTTTAATATTTCCTTTTCTTCTACCTCTAGGTGGTCCAGAGTGGGTACCATACCTGAGCCTGCCCTTTTAATAAAGCTTGTTCATTTGGTGGGCCTTCCTTGAGGTGATCTTACCAGCATAGCACACCACAGCGATCACACAGTTGTAGAAAATATGAAGGATGTCAATACCCACGTTAAAGAAATGCAGTCTCCTAAGGAAGAAAAGCCTGCTCTGCCCTTTCTTAAATAGAATATATAGAATATACATCCATCCATCCATTATCCAACCCACTATATCCTAACTACAGGGTCACAGGGGTCTGCTGGAGCCAATCCCAGCCAACAAAGGGCACAAGTCAGGAAACAAACCCCGGGCAGGGCGCACACACACACAGCACACTCTAGGGACAATTTAGAATCACCAATGCACCTAACTTGCATGTCTTTGGACTGTGGGAGGAAACTGGAGTACCCAGAGGAAACCCACGCACACACCGGGAGAGCATGCATACTCCACGCAGGGAGAACCTGGGAAGTGAACCCATATATATATATATATATATATATATATATTTTATTAGTATACTAGCAAAATACCCGCGCTTCGCAGCGGTGAAGTACTGCCTTAAAATTTTTATTAAGAAGAAAATTAAACCTTTTTAAACTGAGGGAAAATATACCAATAATTATTTGTTAAAGATCTCTTTGTATGCCACGTTGTCAGTTCGGCCCTCCAGTTGTAATATGACCAAGCTGTAGCTGTGCGCTGAGCTTACTCTTGAGCATGCAACGTACAGTTGGCCATGTGAACAGTAATCTTGTTTCAAATCTCACAGCTTGGATTGCTGCTGTCATAATCGGTTTGAGTTTCATGGTTTGTTTCAGTTACGACAGTATTTGTAGGACTTGTGTTGAAGAGACATTCGGCATCTGTCAAGCGTTGTAAGTATACAACCAGTTTCATTGATAACTTCACATCCAGCTTTTGAGAGTTTAAAAATTTCTAAATATCAAAGTGTCCACTACTGAAATCGTCACCTGTGAAGCTAAGATGTTTAAGAGGCATTGGCGGTTGTCCAAAGGTGTAAAATATTTGGCCATTTCGGTACACTTAAGCATTTCACTCTTCTAGTGCTCCTGTGTAGTATAATTATCTCCTGTACCGTCATCAGTCCACACCTTGAACCTGTCCCAGTCATTCAATACATAAGACACAATGTTCCTCAGGATATCAAGAGTGAGCCTGATATGGCCGTGCAATATGTAACAAAGAGAATGGAAAAGGCAGGTGCCATCTCCGGGCATGGAAACCACTTGGTAAGTGACAGTTCTTTGATCGATGGTGATTACCTTGATAGACATGTTAATGGGGGTACGGTTGGAATGATAAAGGAAATGGGTACCTGAACAATGTAAAGTAAGTCTAAAATACCTACACAATAACTATAATCGTAATAAATGAACAATAAAACAGCAGAGAAGCCGTGGATTAAATAAAAAGGCTGTAGTTATCAGCAGGGAGACGTGAATACCGTGGCGAAGCAAGGAAGGGAATGTAGAGACCGGAGCGACAGACGGCCTTATATAGGCAGGCAGCCAACAATGTGGGAGGCGTTGGGATGGGGGACCCAACGCCGCCTCACACGGTGACCGAGCTGCAGGCTATGGACGTATATATGTACTT
>JANRMT010062795.1:1710823-1748088 GCA_026402145.1 Polypterus bichir lapradei | reverse complement strand
GTAATGCGTGATTACGTGAGAGGCGTGATGATGTCATACGAACTCCGCCCCTCCAGCTGAACTCCATTACAGTAAATGGAGAAAAACAGCTTCCAGTTATGACCATTACGCGTAGAATTTCGAAATGAAACCTGCCCAACTTTTGTAAGGAAGCTGTAAGGAATAAGCCTGCCAAATTTCAGCCTTCTACCTACACGGGAAGTTGGAGAATTAGTGATGAGTCAGTGAGTGAGTGTGTGAGTGAGTGAGGGCTTTGCCGTTTATTAGTATAGATTCTTTTTAGTAAAGAAATAACCTTCAATATGGATTCTAAATATTTCAAAACCCCATAACAACACAAAGAACATGAAATGAACACTAAATTAATCTAGAAATAGTTAAAGAAAAACAGAATCATAACAGTCTGAGGTGTTGTTGCCAATTTTCAAAATTGAGGAAAGTTAGTGTGTTCCACTTACTGAGGGATTACAACTCACTGCCTCTGAGTAATAAGCTCCTTCTGATATTTGACCTTGAATTTCAATAATAACCAAGTAGATTCTGTTTTGGTAGTGGAACAACAAGGCACAGGCAATTGAAGTGTAATGGATATTTGTCTAGCCTACTGAAATATGTTTTATGAACTTAGAAAAGGCTTATGAACATGTTCCCCTGTTGTGCAAGGTGCTATAAGTGTAAGGGTTTCCATGGTTGCTGCTGTGTGTGTCAGGACTTAACCATAACGTGTAATATTATGTTTTTATATTTATTTATTTATCACTTGCCACTTGTGTTTACCAACATTATGCACGATACATGACATCAAGAGCATGTCAAAGGTATAGCTTTATTTAAAAAAGAATACTTATTGGAAAGAGATTTTATTTCATATCTTGCTTTTGGTTTTTTTCCTGATTGCAGGTTTGTTTTGTCCTTTTGTTTTGGTCATCTTGTGTTTGCATATTTAGTTCTTAGAATCTTGCTACATGTTTTTGCCATTCCCTTTTAAAAGATTCTCTTCCATTAATTTTCAAAAATGTATGATTTTGATAGTTTACTTATATGGAGGGATCAAAGCAGGGAACGACAGCATGCCAATTTTATCTCTGTATTTGAGGAATGAGACTTGTGTTTATATAGTTTGCATTAAATTAGGTATCTTTAATGTGGGTTAGCTCTTCTGTTTGTAATCTTCATGGAAAGAATATCAAGGCACAGTTGAGGTTTGGAGATCATCCAGCTTGGCAATCCACTTCTACTGCTTGTTGATGATGTATACCTTTTCGTTTCACAAGACTGTGATCTCAAACATGCACTGGATTGGTTTGCAGTTCAGCGTAATGCTGTTGGAATGGATATATCAGCACTTCTAAATCTGAGATCACAATCCTTTTTCAGAGAAGACTGGTTTGCTCTCTCCAGACTGGGGGAAAGCAGTCCCCCCATGTGATGGAATTAAAGTGTCTCTGCCTTGTTCAAGAGGTGAACATATTAGTGATCATGAAATTGAGTTTATAAGACTAAAAACTCTTCTTCTTTTGTTCTGTTATCCATACAGTTGCTGTGGAATGGGCACTACAGTTGTTCTCTCAGCTGCCCATGTCGCTGCACTCAGATTTACACAGAATCTGGCTCAAAGTGAAAGAAAATAAATCTGCGATCACTGAAGAACTTGTAAAATAAAGCAAAGGATTATCCATTTTATGGGCAACTGACCAGAAATCATGTAATAGATCAACAGTCAGATCATGAACTATAAATTTATCTTTTATAACTCTTGTGTTATTATAATTTCATTTTTTAAATTAATGTGGTACTTGGCTGAAAGGCTCCTGGTTCCAATAACAACACAGAAAGTTGTACATTTTTTTTTGCTGAAACCTTGCCCAAATTCACAAAGCTGAAAAATCATAACTCTCCAACATTCTTCAAAAAATATTTTTTCCTCCTTTTAGTCACTATTTTGAACACATTACGCGAATAAGTAATTGGCAAGCATTATTTGGCTGAATGAGCTGTTGTCATTAAAACATTTTGTCTTTGAAGTGGCCAAATAATCCATGTGGCATCTGTGATGCAGACCAATAAAAATGGAAAATCAGATTTTAATAGAATAGAGTGACTTGTTTCAGTGCAGTGTAGAGCCTGTCATGAATCTGTTGTGGGTTTGGAGAACTAACAATCTGTTTTAGTAATTACCAAATAGCAAAATATATGCATGTAACTATTAAGCAATGCATACATTTCAAATGATGTTATATTTAAATTGTTTTTTTACAGCATTGCCACTTTATTATTGAGTTTGAAAGCCTAGTTTCTTTCTTGTTTTATATGCTGTACACCAAGAGTGCAACCGTATTTTGCAGGAAGTTGTGCAACCATACACGGAGAGTATGAACATGTAGCTTTTCTTTTTGCTTTTTAAACAATTCTGCTATTCCTTCTATTTGTATTATTACATCTAAGGAACCTTTCCTCAGTAAGTAATATACATTTTTTAATTCCTCATTAATTTTACTACTTTGTAAAACTATTTGCATTTCATAATAAAACCCTGTATTACATTCTGCCTGAGGCACACTTTCAATTTTTATAAGTTCTTTGGCTATAGCTATATTTCCTATCTATACTATAGATGCATCTGCTACTAGCATGTCAGAAGACCCTAAACATACATTGTTTGGTCTTAGTGAGAGTTACAAAAAACAATGACACTAATAGACACCAACAACAGTGCATCTATTAGTCTCTTACTGCCATGTAACAATACTTAAAAAAATAAGGCTTTGCTCGTGTTAAATAGCAGTACATTATTAATAAATACCCAATATCCGGCATTATAAAGTGTTGCCAGTTGTTATTTGTTCTAAGCTCCCATTGGAACAACATGACTGTAAGCATGTACAGTGCCTATAAAAAGTATTTACCCACTTGGAAGTGCACACGTTTTATTGCTATACAAAATTGAATTACAATGGAACTAGATAATTTAATGTCAAATCGAAAACAAATCTTTGCAGTGGTCTAAATTAATTATAAATATAAAACACAAAATAATTGATTGCATTTTCATCTGAAGGAAAAGTTGGGATAGTTTTAGAGTAAAATGAAAATTAAAAGCTTATAAGTGTTAATGGTGGTAAAGTGAAATAGAATTGCAGCTACAAATCTAGCTTTATATTGTATGATTAGGTCATATTCTATAGACAGAAGTAACCTAAAAAATTAAATTACAGTATAGCCAAAAATATATGGACATATCTTTCAGTATCATTTAAAATATATTTAGTTCCAATATGTATTTTTAAAATTATGACTGAAATCCCCTCATATATTGTAACAAACATATTTCCAAATATATTGTGTATAAGGAATGCAATATACTGTGTGCTCAGCCCCACATTTCAAACAGATTATTAATTTATTTGGTTTATCCTTTACCTGGAATAAAACCAAACTCAGTCTTACTGAACAACTCTCTTTAATTCACTAAAAGTGGTTCAAGTAGGTAGCTGTGTTGGCATATGCAGGCTGTAATTTATTCTATTCTGAATCAATTGTATCTGCTTTCCTTGATTTTTAGGAAACAGCTTACTTGTTCCTTACTATGAGTACTCAAAGTAGACAGAAAAATTGGAACAATTAACACTGCAAAGGGATACAAGGTGAACAGCAATGGATTTTACTATATCATGTACAGGTTAGACAACTTAATCAATGTAGTTATTGGCAGAAAATCAGTTAAATGTATATGTATTTACTATTTATTTCTAGAGATTTAAAAAATCTTCAGTCAGGCTAACACATTTAACAAAAAATATGTCTGGAACATTAGAGCATTGGTTCATAAGCAAAAGTTATATCAATAAACAGTTGTAGATTCTCATTTAGCAAACAACAAACCCTACAATTTAAAAAAAATAATTCAACATATCAAGAACAAGAAAGTAAAATAATTAAAAAGCTATTTTGATACAATTTATATGAAATCACATCATTTTAGTTACCATTTGCAATCCAATTACTGAAGTGATAACAGAACATTACAGATTACAACCTTATTAGTTGCTTGTCCTTAGTTAATGCTGTCAAAATAAAATTTTGCTCTATGATAGATCTCCATATAAGAAATACCTATGAGATATCTACAGGAATATATTTTCATTAACAGTTTAATATATTTTTAAAAATATACTACAGCATGCAAAAATGAAAAGTATTTATTAAAATATATTCTCTAAGATATATTGTCCCAAAATGGCTTTCTAGTTTAGTAAGTCATGAATTTAATATATGTGTTTGTTTGCAGCATATTTTAACGAGTATCTATAGTACCTTAAAATGGCACATGTTATATATTCTAAAATATATCTGACAGTATGTTATTCCTGATATCATAAGAAATATATTTTATTTTGGAAAATATTTTACAATATATGAAAACAGCATTAATTTACATATTGCACAATATATTTCAGTATAATGTAATATATTTATCCTTGCAGTATATTGTAATATCCATCTATCATCCAACCCGCTATATCCTAACTAAGGGTCACGGGGGTCTGCTGGAGCCAATCCCAGCCAACACAGGGCACAAGGCAGGAAACAAACCCTGGGCAAGGCGCCAGCCCATCACAGGGCACACAGACATAAACATACCCACACACCAAGCACACACTAGGGACAATTTAGAATCACCAATGCACCCTTCCTGCATGTCTTTGGACTGTGGGTGGAAATGCAGAGCATCCGGAGGAAACCCACAGAGACACAGGGGGAACATGCAAACTCCACGCAGGGAGGACCAGGGAAGCGAAGCCGGGTCTCCTAACTGCAAGGCAGCAGTGCTACCACTGTGCCGCCCATATTGTAATATTTGAAATATATTCATATAGGATACAATATTTTTTTAAATATATTTTTCATATATTTCATCTTTGTAATGGGCTACTTGGACAAAAGCTGAAGTACTACATAAAAGAATAAAATAAATATTTAAAGGCATTTGATGTGATAGCAGGTACTGGCTATCCAAACTGGCTCTGCATCAGTGTCATTGTGTGAGGCAGTGATGTTTTATCTGATGTTGCTGGAATAGTATTCAGTCTCCCAAGACATGAATTAAATTAACTGACATTGAGCATGTTACATTTAATGTGGCACTACTGTCTCACAGCTCCAGGGCTCACATCTTGGTGCTCAGCTAAGTCAATGACAATTTGGAGTTTTGATAACACTATGTAACAAATTTTTATTTTTATTTTGTTCCTGGGTACAAAGTGTGTTTTCCTAACCCGTTATGCCTAAAAAAAAATAGAAAATAGCTGTTGTTCCACAAAAACTTTGCTTTTGTGATCAGGACAATAATATTTTGTAATTTGTCTGTTTTCGAGAAAATTCTCGATTTGCATTCAATACTGAGTAGTCTTCTAGAATATTCTTGAACTGTTAGAATTTTCCAGATGTTTCTAGAATTTTCCAGAATTACCTAGAACTTTCAAAAAACTTTTAGAACTTTCTAGAACGTTCTCGGACTGTCCAATAGTAGTCATACAAGTATAAAAGCACAGGTAACTCGAACCAACATTTCGGTTTATGTTATTTTTTTGATTTGATTTAGATGGCATCAAGAGGTTGCTTGCACCCAGCAGATGCATTTTGCTATGTCTGTGGACAATTTATAAAGACAAGAGCAAGAAAGTATTCCGTGAAAGCGTGTCGTAAGATGTGCGAGGCCTACAAGGCATAATCCGGCATGCCTGTCGGGGATCAAGACAAGCCCTGGGCACCTCATTTCACATGCGAATATTGCAAGAAAACTCTTGAAGGTTGGTACAGGGGAGAAAGGAGAGCCATGAAGTTTGCTATCCCACGAATTTGGCGGCAATCGACTGACCACTCAAGCAACTGCTACTTCTGCATGGTGGATCCTACCAATTCGCCAAGCTGCTAAACAGGCCGGAGAAAACAGCTTGGAACAGTTTCGTTGCAGTGGTTCACGGCTTCCTGGGTAATCACAAGGCTGAAAACTATGTGCAGTTGGTTCGGACTCTCATAAAGAATTACGCCAAAATGGGATGCAGAATGTCTCTCAAAGTCCATATCCTTGACGCTCATCTTGACAAATTCAAGGAGAACATGGGAGCTTACTCAGAGGAGCAAGGCGAGCGCTTTCATCAGGATATACTGGACTTTGAACGTCGTTACCAAGGACAGTATAACGAAAACATGATGGGGGACTACATTTGGGGGCTTCTTCGAGAAAGCGATTTGCAGTACAGTCGCAAATCTAGAAAACCTACTCATTTCTGAACCTTTTTGAGTGGTTTTGACTGTCTTTGTCTATTTACCATGCAAGTGTTGTTCTTTATCAGACCGCATGAACGAAAAGATAAAAATTCCCTTGTTTTGTCAGTATAAATACGAAATTTTCTGGGCTGTGGTCATAAAATCAAAGTTTGTGCTGAATGTAGTCATTTTTCCATAGGCTTTAGACATAAGCAGTTGAAATATAACTCTTGGAAGCCAGGAACAAAAATTGTGTTACATAGTGTAATCTCCTCTTTCCTTCTGGAGTTTCTCTGAATCTCATGTCAAAAAGATTTCAGAAGTTCAGCATTTTCCAAGCCGAAGTTATTTCTTCACAAACATGGTGCATTTGCCATGCAAAAGTGTATTCCAAAGTGCAGTGATTTGTACAAATTTAAAAAAGCATCTTACCCTCACTGGCGATTTACAATGAGGAGAATATGGCATGACGCACCAACAGAAAATAAAAGCCTAAAACTTACCAAACATGTCCTCTTTGTGTTTCAATAAAAGAAAATATGCCTTCTGTGTTTCCAACGTACTGTATGCTTGTGACAACCAAAGAAAGGGATCTGGAAATATTTATTTATTCGAATACTCCTGGTACTATTTGTCTTGAGATAAGAATGTTTTCTGTTCGCCTGTGTGAGTTCACAAATAAATACAGAAGTACATCAAAACAAAAGCAACCATGTGGAATAAATAGTTTATTATGATTTGGTTTGATATGGAGGAAGTCTCTCTCCGAGGAGGGTGAAAGGTTAACAGAATACTACAAGTGCCATGCAGCCTGCACGGCTTGTTTTCTTTTCAAATGGCTGAATCTCATAATATTGGTGTTTTTTGTTCAAAAAAGACACAAGTAAGTTATTTTACAATGTGTGTGTAATCACAAAACATGGATCAATACTCGACAACTGTCTTGGCTTGTAAAATGAACGTTTACAGAAAGTTATAAGGCTTTTGTTTTACGGCTTTAGCTGTGCCCCATTAACATCAGTGTAAACGGCAATACGGGCAAGATTATATTTTTTACCATTATAGAAATCACTGCATTTTGGAAAATAATTTCATGTGGCAAATGCATATATATCATGTTTTTGATGAAATAACTTCGACTTGAAAAATGCCAAACATATCCCTTAACTTTGGCTAGTTAGTGATGATAGATTCTTCCAATATGAGTGAGAATATGTACTTATGCTGTAGTATTCCTGCCGGAACGTGTTCCTGCATTACTTGCACTGCTATTGGGATTGTATCCAGCTTCCTTCAGCTCTGTATAAGTAGGTTTGGAAAATTAATTTGTAATAGAACAGAAAAGTATAACCATTTTGTGAATTTTCGGTATTTGTGTTATGAGAGTATAATCAGCAACAGTAGAAGGTAGCAGCAATGAATTAAAACAGTCATGTGAAATTAAAAGGCTTAATAACAGACTGGGAAAATTCCAGGTTACTTTTGCTCACTTCTGTAAAATATTGTTAAAGTGGTGTTGTGTCCAATTCCGGACTGAAAGCTGTTCAAAACGCTGAATACGAAAATGCAATTTTGGGAAATACAAGGGAAAGAAATAAAACTACTATCTTTTTTGTAAGCATAACTAATTTCACCTACAACTATTTCTTTTTCTATTTTTACACATAAACTATTTCTTCCAAATAAAACAGTACCCGTCAGATTTTGCTATGTAACTAGATATTGGTTACAGGAAATTTGATCTTTATTTTTACATTATATTCACAGAATTGACTGATGGGAAATTGTATTAAATGCTGTAGATGCTCTGCTAGTGGGAGGCATGGCAGACACTTCACACAAATTGCCATTTCAAATGCGAGAAATCAACAAGATTTTGCCTTTTAGTTCAACAGCCACATAATAACATTTTATATTCGATGAAGGTCATTTTCAGCAAAAGAAAATCTAATTTTAAACCTTTTAGTGTACTAAAGTCTTATAAACAATGCATCATGAAAAAAATCCCTGCAGCATTTTGAATATTGGTAGTATAATAGAATTAAACCAGTTTTGCTTGTCTTCTTTTGCTTTCTTTTTTGATGCTCAATTAATAGGATTTTTGAAAACAGGACAGTGTTGAGGTCGATTTTGAGAATAATGTTTCTTAAATGTACTGAACTGGATGAATGCAATATGGAGAGTTTTAGCTAGTTCTGCTATACTGAGAATTATTGTATTGCATCCTGATTATTAAGAACTAAAAGATAAAAAAGACCAATCTTCTATCAACCTAACTATTTTTTTACTCATTTTAACTAGTTAAAGATGCAAGAAACCAAATTATCTCCGGGCAGCATTAGATGTAAGGAAGAAACCCATCTGGGGATTACAAAGATCACAAATTCAGCACTTATCACTCTCACTCAGTTCTACTACTAATAAAGACATTGTTGAGATGTTCTGTACATGCTGTAGAAGCAGTATAATTGTCCAAAGTTGAATCTGTCTATAAATAAATGTTGGTAACAACTAAAGGACATGTGTGAAAATGCACAGCACTACCTAGCTGATAATACAAGTATGACATTGTTGCAAATGGACTTCACATACATGAGGGCAATAGGAATGACAGAACCTGGCAATCACACTGTCAGTAGTGCTCTGATGCCTGAATGTTAGAAATGTGTTTTGACAGTGTAGGGGTAGGGTACTGCAAATCTCTACCTCACCACCCATGCATTGTTCATATATACATATCTATATCTCCTCTGTCTTTCACAGCACCTCCCATCTATAGTACAGGCAATGACAGTAGCTGGCCACATGAGCTATGGTTGAACTAGTCGAGAGGCTTCTCTATAGCGCTGTTAACAATATTTTACAGCTGTGGGACATCAAGCTGCTTAACCACTTTTAACTTCTGTTTTTTTATATAATAAGAATCCCCACATGTTTTCAGTTGCTCTCCAAAGCAGAACATCAGGAATTACTTTACCCGGAAATCGCTGTACAAGACCAGGTTTACTTTCATGGTCATGTTTTCCACAAAACTTTAAAATTAACTTCAATCAAACAATATGGCCTGGTGACATACTTAATAATAGAAAAGATTTTATGTTTAATATTGTGTATGAAGTGACTTGAAGAAATACTGTACATGATTATTTAACCTAAAAATTTCTTTCATTTTGGGGGAAGTCGTTATTTTTACTCTGATTAGTGTCCATTACTGGAATATCTAGTAATATATATATGCATCTAACTTGTTATCTAGAAAACATTAAAGATAACTTTTGTTTTTAATATCTTTACTGTGTTTTTTTCTTTTTTTGTTATAAAAAGATAACAATATGCAATTATTCCTTACTTTACAATTACCAAAAGTGGTACTGAACACAAGCATTTGAACATGCAGGGATCTAAGCTGTAAGTGCAATGGTAGTAAACATATTCACCTCAATGGATCTACATAAGTGCCATATCATTCCTAACTTTTCACGGCAAAAATCAATAACAGCCTCTGTAAGCTGCCTCTGCTACCATATGTTATCTTGAAACTCACAAAACATGCAATCCTCATGATGAGGTGGGAAGTCTTAACAAAATAAAATTGTACAGTTTCTTTAAATTTGCATCCCCAATGGAATGGGAGAGGTATGGATGTTGCTGATTAATATTGTAATTTACTCTGTTTGTTCTGTTTTGTGAAATGGCAGAGGAGGGAATACGGGTTATGTGTGTGGTTACCTGGGAAAGAAGAAAGGGTTGCTTCTTTGCAGCACTTTCTGCTTTCTGTTCCCATAATTGTTACCTTTGTGTTGAAAAGGATGGACATAGAAATTATTTAGTTTCTCTTGACAAATTTACATGTCATTTTATACACTCTAAATGATTGTTATCATTTTGAAAATAAACAAAAAAGAAATATCTTCCTATAATATGACATACATATCATACGTAAATAATCTTAATAGGAATTTAAATAATAAGCTAGTTAAGTATGCAAATGATGTCAGGCTAGAATGGTTGTTAAACTGAGGTCCCAAACAAGAAAATCAGTACCATAACGGGTACCCAGAAGGAGGACCATAATGACAGGAGGTCCCAGATATGGTAACAAAAAATTAATACAGAGAATTTTTCCAGGAATAGAACAATAGTGCTGGGACAAGTGTATTGCATTTCAAGGGGGGTATTCTGATAATGGCTAAAATGGAATTGCTGTGAGCCGTATAATAAAGTTTTTGTTTTTAACAATTCCAGGAATTTTTGGATCACCCCCTCCTAGAAGATAATACAGTTTGTATATGGCATATAGGATGAACAGGCATCCTATAAGGGAATCGGGAAGATTCCTTACTTGAATAGGAGGCCCCAAATGGACAGAAAGGAATCCTGGCTGAGAGAGGGAAGGAAGTCGCACCCGGACCAAGCTTCCTGAGTGGATGGACAGACAGATCAACAGGACAAGATGATTCCTTACCCAGCTGGGAAACCAAATGGACAAGTGTCCTGACCAGGCACATGTGTAACACCTTCCCTGGCCAGGATAGATGCCAGGCATTAGACGGCAGCAGCCCTCCATATAGGCGCCTATTTGGGAACCAGCAGGGAATGCCAGGAGTTGTAGTCCAGCAACACAGCCCTGATGGAGTCTATTGGTGCCGCAAGAAGATGCTGCAGGAAGATGTACTCAGTATTATATAGGACTTTCAGATGACCCGGCAGTACTTCCAATAGGTCCTCAATAAAAGGGACTACACTCCTTTGTCCAAGCAATTCAGAGCTGGGAGGAAGGAGAGCAACACTCAACTGGAGGAGGGCAGTGCAGTGGTGAAAGGAGAAGTGATTATGGAGAGATAACTTGTGGTTTTTGTGCTTATACAGAGGTACTGTTGTAATAAATCCTCATTTATTTGAACCCAGGACTGTATTTGTGTAGTCATGTTTGGGGCTCACTGGTGGCCAGTTTCCATTACAAGTCATACTCTCCTTAGAAGACCAGTGGCATCTCTGTATTGAGTGCAAATAGTGTACTGCCCTACGTAGTGAGCTGTCATAATAATTTGTTCAGATTTTCCATGATAAGCTCGGTGCAATTTCTTGTCTAGAAAAATATTTATTTGAGCTAAATGCTCAAAGTTCTATTCATAGGATTAATTTTCAGGCAGATTGCTGTATTTGCTATGTTAATCTTATTTATTTGATTGAATTGTATTCTGTTATAAAGCTTTTTTTTTCAAATGAAGGGAAAAAAATCTTTTTTTAGTCAGTAAAATGTTCTTTGGGCCACTGCTGCTAGCCTGCATCTGAGCCTGCATCACTGCTGCTAGCCTGGATTTTTCAGCTCTATCTTTGGGCTTGAAACATTGACTCCTTTTAAGTGTCACAGTTTAAGTTGTGCACATATACTTGTACATTTTGATATTTTGAAGTAGTTGTCATCAATATTATGAATTACATCAATTACTTCTATATAATATAATTCAGCACTTTCCCTACTGAACAAAAACTGGAAATTTATTTTGCATTTCTCTTTTCACTATTGAGGACTTACAGTATTGAAAATATTTTTTGATTCTGTACTTTGGTAGTTTTGCTGTATGACAATATCCTGACAGATCTTTATTTTGCGTCTTTTTTTAATGCCATGGCTGACGTTGTATCATCATTGATGCTAGTAGCTTAAGACATAATGAAATGCAGTGTCTCACCTTTACATGACTAATCTTTCACAATTCCTTTCAGGCAGATTTAAATGTCTTTTTTCAGCCACATCCCCTGCCAACACATTCATTCTGTTGGCTCCTAGCAGTGAGCACATAACCACTGTTCTATTCAGTTATTTCCATCTCCCTGTTCTTTTCAGGACAGAGCACCAAATCCCATTTTTAACCTATAAAGATTTAACTGGCATTAGAAAGGACTACATCAACAAACTCCTGCGCTCTAGTCAACTAATGCTGCTAATCTTGTTCTACTACTAACTAATTTAAGTTCGGTTGGTAATTGAGCCTTCAGCTCCTTCACACCTAAACCAGAGCTTTCCAAACTGAGACATGGGGGTGGAATGGGGAGGGGTATAAAGGTAAAACTTTAATTTGTTTTACATTTTTAATTTCAATTTGAAATTTAATTATAGAACATGCATATCTGCAATAAGGCATTCAAATTGGCCAAAAATATGAATACTCTGTAAGATAAGACAAGACAAAAATAAAGTGTTGGGACACCTTAAGAGGAGGAAAGGTCTTTTCAGATTGGAGTCAAAATACAGAATGACACAAAATGGAGGCAGAGCCCCTTAAGAGGAAACTAGACTGGCTGCCTGCGCTTGGGAAAGCAGATCATAACCTGGTTCTGCTTCAGCCTCACTACAAACCAAGAGTGAGGGAGCTACCTACAACCACACACTCATTCAGTATGTGGTCCCCTGAGGCAGAGCAGGCTCTGAGAGACTGCTTTGGAACTACAGACTGGGATATCCTGCTGGGATCACATAGTGAGAACATTGAGGAGGTTGTTGACTGCACTACTGATTACATCAACTTCTGTATGGACATTGTAGTTCCAGTAAGAACAGTACACTGCTATGCTAACAACAAGCCATGGATTACAAGTGACATCAAGGGCCTTTTGAACCAGAAGAAAAGGGCTTTTAAAGGCGGTGATCAGCATGAGCTCAAGTGCGTGCAGAAGGAACTCTGAGTCCAGCTCAGGGCAGCAAAGGAGCAGTACAGGAGAAAGCTGGAGCAGAAGTTGCAGAATAATAGCATGAAGGAAGTGTGGGATGGGATGAAGATCATCACTGGCTGCAGCTCGAAGCGGGGTGCCACCATCGAAAGAGGCGTGGAGAGAGCAAACAAGATGAACAACTTCTTTAACAGGTTTGACCACCACCCTAGCCCACACTCACCTTGGAGTATTGCATTCTCCAACCATCCTTCTGCTGGTACCAGATTAGGAGAGACATCCCCAACCACAATTACAGCAGCACAGGTGAGCAGAGAGCTGAGGAGACTTCGTGTCAGCAAAGCAGCGGGTCCAGATGGAGTATCGCCACGACTGCTGAAGGCCTGTGCACTGGAGCTGGGGAGTCCTCTACAGCGCATCTTCAACAGCCTGGAACAGGGGAGAGTCCCAAGGCTTTGGAAAACATCTTGTATCACCCCAGTCCCAAAGGTATCACGTCCTATTGAGCTGAATGGTTTCCGGCCTGTCGCTCTGACATCACATGTGATGAAGACCATGGAGCGGCTGCTGCTTCACCACCTGAGGCCATAGGTCCGCTGCACCTTCGACCGTCTGCAGTTCGCATACCAGGAGAAGGTGGAAGCGGAGGATGCCATCATCTATATCAAGGGTTCCCAAAGTGGTCGATATCGACCCCCTGGGGTCGATTTGAACTTTCTAGGGGTCGATAGTTTCAATAAAAAAATTGGGGGGTCAACGACAGCAAAAATAGACCCCCTTACTACTGCTATTTGTTTGTTACTTCAAAATATCTATGATTCCAATAGGTACCTAATTAAGAAGTAAAATAATTCAAAAAAATACTTTTTTGATAAAAACACATTACATACCAAACTTGCGAACAAAAAGGTAAAATGTGTCATTAAAAGAGTCACACGTAAGAATGCATGAAAATACATGTAACACAAACATACAGTATCTGTGCATTGTCTTATCGAACGTATCAAAGCAAGTGCGGACATGAAAAACCGTTGCATGTCCGCTCTTCCTTGCGGTGGGATGAGACGACAGACATTCTATATTAGCAGAATCTATCAGTCTTGTACGGTCATGCTTCCATAAAACACTATAAATTGGTTCGTTTGATGTGACATGTACTTATTTGTGATTTGCACTTTGAATATAATTATTTATTGAGGAGCAGTACTACGAAAAAGAAAATTGGAGGACACAGTTTATTTATTCGAGTAAGAACAAAAATCTTCTGTTTCAAGTAAGTACATACTTTTTTGTTTTTTTTGTTTTTTTTTTAATCACAGGGGCTGTCGATATTGTTTGTTAATAAAAGTTTGTATTTCTTCAGATAATAATATGACTGAACCAAAAAAGAAATGCAGACAGTACAGCTCGGACTATTTGTACTTATTTTGAATTTACATATTTATTTCATAAATGTCAAAAATGTAAAAAAAAAAAAAACTCTGCTCATATTTTTTTGCTTAAATTTTCATTAGTGCAGGTTTCGATATTAAATGTTGCACAAGATAATGCCATATTCCGTAGCCATTTTATCTTTTTAAATCATAATTACAAGTGATTAAAATCTGATATCTAGTGAAATATTTAATATTGAGTACTGTACAAATGTATTAATTTGAGTAAGTAAAGTAAATGACTAGGGGGTCGACGGTTTTAAAAGTTTTTGGTAAAGGGGTCGGTGGCCGAAAAAAGTTTGGGAACTCTTGATCTATATGCTACACCGATCCCTCTCCCACTTGGACACAGGCAGTGGTGCTGTAGGAATTATGTTTTTGGACTTCTCTAGCGCCTTCAACACCATCCAACCTCTGCTCCTTAGGGTCAAGCTGACAGAGATGGAAGTAGATTCATACCTTGTGGCATGGATCATGGGCTATCTTACAGACAGACCTCAGTATGTGCGTCTCGGGAACTGCAGGTCTGACATTGTGGTCAGCAACACAAGAGCACCGCAGGGGACTGTACTTTCTCTGGTCCTGTTCAGCCTATATACATCAGACTTCCAATACAACTCGGAGTCCTGCCACGTGCAAAAGTTCGCTGACGACACTGCTATCGTGGGATGCATCATTAGTGGGCAGGAGGAGTATAGGAAGCTAATCAAGGACTTTGTTCAATGGTGCGACTCAAACCACTTACACCTGAACACCAGCAAGACCAAGGAACTGGTGGTGGATTTTAGGAGGCCCAGGCCCCTCATGGTCCCCGTGATCATCAGAGGAGACTGTGTGCAGGGGGAACAGACTTATAAATACCTGGGAGGGCAGCTGGATGATAAATTGGACTGGACTGCCATTACTGATGCTCTGTGTAAGAAAGGTCAGAGCCGACTATACTTCCTTTGAAGGCTGGCATCCTTCAACTTCTGCAATAAGATGCTGCAGATGTTCTACCAGAAGGTTGTGGCGAGTGCCCTCTTCTACACGGAGGTGTGCTGGGGAGGCAGCATAAAGAAGAAGGACGCCTCATACCTGGACACCTCACCTTGTAAGGAAGGCAGGCTCTATTGTAGGAATAAAGCTGGACAGTTTAAGATCCGTGGCAGAGCGACGGGTGCTGAGCAGGCTCCTGTCAATCATGGAGAATCCACTGCATCCACTGAACAGTGTCATCTCCAGGCAGAGGAGCAGCTTCAGCGACAGACTGCTGTCACTGTCCTGCTCCACTGACAGACTGAGGAGATCGTTCCTCCCCCACACTATGCGACTCTTCAATTCCACCCGGGGGGGGTGTAAATGTTAACATTATGTTAACAGTTATTGTCTGTTTTTACCTGCATTTTTATTACTCTTTAATTTAATATTGTTTTTTGTATCAGTATGCTGCTGCTGGATTATGTGAATTTCCCCCTGGGGATTAATAAAGTATCTATCTATCTATCTATCTATCTATCTATCTATCTATCTGGAAGGGGTGGGGCCAGGAAACCATGACCCGGATGTGATGTCACTAGGACTGCTGGTCATCTGATCTGTAGAGGAAAAAGGAGGAGAAGTACCAGTCAACAGTGCCAGCACTTGACTCGGAGTGGAATTCCCATTTGATAAGCCTTCAGGTTTTCTCCCAAACACACGTGTGACAACTCATATTAAAAGTAAGTATGCACTCAAAAATATTCAAACATAGCTTAAATATACTGGGTGTTGTATATACATTTGTACCATATCTGTTCCCAAAGGATGACATGTTTATGACTTGCTTATAGCTAGTTGTATATAAGTCACTAACAATTTAAAATCTTTCAAAATGTTTTGGAATGCAAATATGACTTTTTTTTTCTTTACTTGCCTTCTGAAATTTAGCTAAAGTACATTAGAATCTACACAGACGTTAAATAGAAAAGGATTGGAAAGGTCTTCAACTAGACTTTGGACTGATCTCAATAGGTTATTGTACCTTCTCATTCCACTTATACCTTTACAGAACATCTAAAGGCTCACCTTTTTAAGGTGACATTTAATATGTGCTAACATTCTTACTCTCTTTTCTGAGTTCTGACATGGTCTTTATGATGCAACCCTTTACCAAGAGATGTAGTAGATTTAGTTATATACTGTCTTTCTGGACAATATATTTTTATTTGTTTTTTATTATTTTCTTAAATTAACCCAAAATTTTCTTTTTATTTGTCAGCATATAGGTTGGGGCCCAGTAAGTAGAAGTTATAATCCTGCAAGTGGCACACCTAGTAGTAGGTTCTCTGAACTTATTTTTAACCATGATTGTTATTGTTAGAATAAATAAGAATGGATAACAAGAAAAGAGTGCCAGCTAGAAAAATAAACAAATTAATTTATGTTAGACATGGGTGATGATGCATCATAAGCACTGGGGGACAAATAATTATAGGCTACAACATGCATAATAATCCAAGAATCACAACAACAACAAAAACAGTAACCAAACTAGAATAGCATAGGAGATGCAGATGTGACAAAATAAACTTAAATGATCAACACAGCAACAGAACCACAGCTCCGAGCTTTGAAGCGTTTGCTAAAGGCTGATGTAATTCAAAGTTGTCATGCACGAGCGCTTGGGGAACAGCTGATCGACCCGGTTTGCTTCGTAAAATGTCCCGCAGGGGGACAACGGCAGTGTACTAATCTTTCTTTCTTTACTTCCTTAGAAAGGACGAGACATCGCAGCCGCAAAGAGCGCCCGGACGGCTCTAGAAAACGTACACTTCCGGGTCTATTTCTTCCCTCTGCTGACCCGTGATGACGTCATGCTCCCAGAATTCACCACAGCTATCCCAGCATTCCTCACATTAATATCCGGTCCGCCACCATAAAATGTCCGTCCTCCCTCCCTTCAATGTCTTTTGAGTTTTTGGGAAAAACAATTGACAACTTTCACTTGCATTATACGGGGCTAAAAACCCCAAACCTTTATAATTATTGTGTCTTTATTACAAAGTATAAGAATGTCTTAAATGGGTTTACAGTAAAACTTGTTGTAAAACTACACAATTATTCTCAGTTGTTCCCTACCATCTATCACTTGATTGATTACACTCTTCACATTCACTCCCGACACACTAAAATAGTTGTCCAAGATGGTCAGAAAAAGTAAGTGATGTTGTGTATTTATTAGATGGTGATACTGCATTATTTGCATAGTTTAGCAAGAATACAGTAAACAGGAATCAAAGGTAAATGTTTAAAGGAAATATTATGCTTCGATTTCATTGAATTTTTGTGGTTATAATAGGCTAGTCAGTTTATGTCTGGGATGTAAATTTAATGTATATGTTTATGGGTTATGGAACTGAATGGTAAGATAATAATTATGATTTCACTATCACTGTATGCTACCTATTAGGTCAATGGGTTTTTTTCAACATTTGGTTGTAGTGTCAATCATTGGTATGTTTTTTCACTCACATGAAACAGATTTCGTTTTATAGAACTGAGAAATGCAAAAACATTCCTGCCAATACAGCCCAATAGGTACTATTTTTCAGAACGTTCACATCTGAAGTGCATAGTTTTCTGAGAAAGTCTTGCAGACTGACTTGGATTAAGTAATTGAACATACCCTTTAACAGTTTGAATTTGTGAAACCACTATTTAGCATCAAACCCCTCCACAACTTGCTCCCACCAGTCCTGGCTCCTGTTATTTTCAGGCTAGGGCTCCTCCCCTGGCCGGGGTTTTTATCCTTGTTTAATGCATTTTTGGTTCACTTTTGGCCCATTTTTTAAAAATTTTACTATGATTTATTATGTGCTTTATTTTCTATGCCTGTGCTATGCTCCATGTGTTTTCTAGACGGCCCCCTCAAAGGATGGGGCTACCTGGCAGTCACCAACGATAATTGCATCCCACCCTATACCTCCAGAGGTTCTCCTACAGTTTATGGTGTTTCATTTAGAATGTGCTTAAGAGTTAGGGTGAGCTACTGTGATTTTTCTGTGCTTAAAATTTTTTGGATATTTTGAACTTGTGCTCTTGTTTTAAACTATGCCTTGGATTCTGTATATATATTCACTTGGATTTCCGTGAGTTGCTGGCAACTTCTGAAACTTTTTATTTTATAAAAATCCTGCATTTTGTCCTTATATCTAGCCAGTGTTGATAGGAAATCCCACCCAGTTGCCATTTTTTGGAAGTGGTTTTGTGACTCCTAGTTCATGACAGCTCCCCCCTAATTCCTATATATACAGTAATCCCTCCTCGATCGCGGGGGTTGCGTTCCAGACCCCCCTGCGATAGGTGAAAATCCGCGAAGTAGAAACCATATGTTTGTATGGTTATTTTTATATATTTTAAGTCCTTATAAACTCTCCCGCACTGTTTATAAATATTCCCCGCAGAGTTATACAGCATAATCCCTTTGTATTCTCTTAGATATTAGGTAAGATTCATTAAAATTATGTATATAAACACACTGTTTATATACAGTAAAACCTAAATATTATTTTAAAGATATTGAGTGTCTCCGATATCACATATGTTACAGCCATTACGATAGACAGGTCACCAGCAATAAATACGTACAATGCAAGAAAAATAGTATACAGTAAATGTGTGTACAGTGACACTAAACGTACATACATGTACTAAGCACTGTAAGAAGAAAATTAATTATGGTTACTCACCAACAATGACACGATGACTTGTCCGATAACAATGAGTTTAATTTTACTGCACAACAAAGGAGAGCGTTACAGCCCTTGTAAAGGAGCCACTTCAGGCGATTGTGTAGCACTGCCGTTGTTCTTCTTCTGGCAGTCTTCAATCCAAATCCCTAAAGCAGATTCCATCCAGACTACTGCCTTATTACATCCACTTACAACTCGTTTTGCACCCTGGTTAAAAGGACGCTGCAGCCGTAGATCTTATATTCCTTTCCTACTTTTTAAATAAAAAGAATCGTAGCCTTCAACAAATCCAAAACGTTTACCTTTTCGGCAATCGTTAACATCTTCTTCTTGCGCTTGGGCACGGCCCCTGAAGCAGTAGCAGATTGTTTTGGAGCCATAATGAAGGGCTTGACTATGCACAAAGATAAACACTAAAGAGCACAACTCTTTACACAGCGAAGCACGTTGATGCTGAATGAGCGAGATGAGACTTCCTGGTTAACACTGCATAGCTCCTGCGTGCTCTGATTGGTTAGCTTCTCAGTCAGGAGAACTTAACTGCGTGCTCTGATTGGTTAGCTTCTCAGCCATCCGCCAATAGCGTCCCTTGTATGAAATCAACTGGGCAAACCAACTGAGGAAGCATATACAGGAAGTAAAAAGACACATTGTCCGCAGAACCCGCGAAGCAGCGAAAAATCCGCGTTATATATTTAGTTATGCTTTCATATAAAATCCGCGATAGAGTGAAGCCGCGAAAGTCGAAGCGCGATATAGCGAGGGATTACTGTATAGCAAGCTATGCTTATTTTATGAACTGTACTTTAATATAAATATTAATTATGGAACATCACTAACACAGTAGCTTTATTATACAAAATTGCTTACTTGCAAAAAACTAAATACATTAGATTTGATGCTAACTACTCTGTAATTCTGATGTCCTCAAAGAATCATTAGTAGTGGTAGTAGTGGTACTATTATCAGGCTGTCAAATTAGCTAGACAGGGTAAAACCAAATCACTAAATCCCTTAGTGTGTGGATCAGAATGCAATAGCTAGCTATCATTTATTTAAATTACCATTTGGGGAAAGCGGTATGTTGAAGACAGCATTTCAAATTCAGTTAGGATAAAAGGCAAAAGGTTTGATTTTTGTTGCAAACAGCAAAGCCCTCTGTAAAGATATATGAGTCATTTTTAAAAAGTTGGTCCGTGTAAAATGCAAAACAGTAGTGGATTTAATCTATTGAAAAGACATGTTGTATGTTTTTAAACTTTTGAAAATCTTAACATTGCTATAGTTTCTTTACATTAAAAAATTTAAATTTAATCAATAATAATAATAATATCTGGATATTATTTTTACCTGATACCTTCACTTTTACTTAAGTACATTTTGGAGAAGTACTTATACATTACTTAAGTAATATTTTTTTAAAGTAACAAAACTTTTACTTCATTACTTCTTTGGATACTGTATCTACAGTATCTGAGCTGGCTATGTCCAGCTAATAGCATCCTTTATCCAGAGACAAATTAATGCCAACAATTTCCCTTATTGCAATTGCTTCTTGATGTCAACAGTTTATAAAGCTAAAAATTACCCAGGGAAGCACTCAGTATTTGGAAAATGCTATAGCAAAACTTTGCTCACTTAATTACTTGACTCATTTCGCTCCAGTTTAAACTGAAAAGTAAAGGCTGGGTACCAGAGAATGGGGTGGACATAAATATTCTGTTTAAACACTCAATGGCTTATTGAGCCTTGGGAGTCCAAAGAAATTTTCTTTTTTCCTATTTGATAGGAACTACATTTACATATATAGCACAGTAGTAGTTACCATAACCCAGAAACCTCTGCACCTGTTTTATATTCAGCAATGGCTGAATGACCTACTACTAATTCAACTTTAATTAGAGTCCAAAAGGAATTTTATTGACTTGCCCAAGACATCTTAAGGCACTTAAAATGCATAAATAACAAAATATACAATTACAATTTTTACATTAATAAAAAGAATTAAAAAAAACCAAACAGCTAGGATTTTTAAATTGTAATAAGGGTTTTAAAGGAATAAATAGAAACATGAATGAACAGAACACAAATACAGAGCTGCAATAAATAGACTGATACATGTAAAAAATAAATGGGTCAGGGAGATCAGTTAAATAATTAATTACATTAGTACGTCTTTGGTCTACAATTGATTTAAACAAGACAGGTTGTTGAATTGATCTAATATGGAGGAGCAAAAGAATTTCAAGATTTTGCAACTAAATTTTAAAAACATGAGCTCCCAGAGTTTTGTGAGACAGAATGGACAAAAATGGGCTTCAACAGAGTGAAGGGTTCTGTTTGGCATATAACAAATAATAAAGTCTGTTTAATAGGTCAGTTAGAGCTTTAAAAGCCAGCATTAATGTATTAATTTGTATTTATTGATTAACAGGGAGCCAATGCAAATAAGACAATACTGGGGTAATACTGAATTTTGTGTCATGTGAAGTTTAGTTAAAAAAATGCATAGGAAGACCACTGCAGGGGGCATTACAGTAGTTCAAACATGAAAAAATAAAAGCGTGAAAAAGACCCTAAGTAGCAGGATAATCTAAATAAAATCAGATGCAAGACATATTCTTAAAAAAAAGAAGCAGGTATGCAGACAGCCCTTTTAAATGCGTTTGAAAGGACAGTTCAATATCATGCATCACAACTCAAATTTACAAATGGGAGACTAGTGTTGATCATTGAAATTCATCAAATTGTTTCTCATAGCAAATTTGCTGCTTTTACTGGTGAATTTGTTTGTCAGATTTTTCAATGAAAATATGGCATGCAGCTAGCTTAGGCAAACTTTTTCCCTGTGTCACATGATGCTTCGCAACACCTGCATAACATCACAGAGCTGTAACTGGTAATTTTAGATGTGATAGCCCACTGAGTATATAATGCTAAACATTTGCATCACAGGCTCAGAGTCTGCCAGTGGAAGGTAGCCTTCAGCTACTGAACAAAGAGGCTCATATTGAGAGGCAGCCAGTATGCAGCTCTCCCTCTTCCAGGCCCTCCTCTACCCCTCCTGTTAGTGTACTGTGCCATTCCTCCATTACCTTAATTATGGATCGTAAGAGGTCCCTCCCACCCAGACACCCCCAAATCCAGCATCTAAATGGGCACCTGGCAAAGGTGCTGCAGCTGGAACTCCGTCCCTATTGGCTGGTGGGCATGGCCCCCTTCTACCAGCTAATGAGTTGTGGACTTCCCAACTGGCAGATCCCAAGCTGCCATTACTTTGCGAAATTTTTGGACATTCATGGATCAGCATTGATCAGCAGCACCCTGCTGCTAATTCCAGATGGATCCCTTGCCTGTCCCTCTACATTGCTTTCCCTGTGGTTTTCTGTAAATCTTATGTGTGCTGGAGTTGTGGGGGCCAAATCTTACTGTTCTGGTATTACATTCTACAATATTTATCTCAGATGTATGTATTTGGGCCAAATCTCAATTAATTCATGCTTCCTGCTCCTGTTGCCACTGTCTACAAAAAAATTTACTGTTCTGATATTTAATTCAATTAATTGTCGAAACAAAACTAAAACTGTTCTTTAATGAAAATTCTCTTTATTCTTGAACTTAGAGTCATTCAAGACAAAAGCCAAACATGATTAATATTCAAATTAATTTTAGGAAGTTAAGCTAATTGCATCACAGAATCAACCACTTATAAAGGTTTTTATTACTGTGAAATATGAGACTTGTGTGTGACCACAGTTAATCCAGCATTTCTCAGACTTCTGTATGTGTGAAAGTGTGTTTTTGCTGTAGCTGGCCTGGCACTAGAAAGCAACAATACAGCTCGATATCATATTTTGATAACATATTTTCATATTTTGGGTGGGGCATGTTGCAGTACAGTCACACCTTACAGCACAAGTCACACTTTTGGCCACAATAACCAGTCCAGCATAGTTGACAGACACTTCCCTAGCCCTTAGGAATACTTAAGAGACATTTGCACCATTATAATCCACTCAAAACTAGTCAGGTTTATACCTTCTTAATTGACGTCAATGCCTTTCACAGAGTTTGGCAAAATTCCTGAAACTTTCCACAATTTTTTTATACTCGAGGCAAAGTGAATTCAGCAGGGTTTGCTAATCAGTTCAGGAGACTAAAAGCACTACTTCCTAAATTAAATGAAGCTAAAGACATTGAATTAAAAGGTTCCAGAACTAACACACATCACCTCCATTGTAGTTCATGTACAGAAATCTGAAATTCACCCTGAACTGGATTTCAATTAAACAGTTAAATAATATGAAAAACAGTGTGTAAGGATCAGTGCTAATAAATAAATAAATAAATATGGGTATCATCCGCAATAGGTATTAAGCTGAAATCTGTAAAACTGTAACCCAAAGGAAATACGATGCTAGCCGTCCACTGTGGCTCCAACCACATAGTAGTGAAACAGGACAGTGAGGAGGGCCTGCTCGTCTCCCCACTCCTGATGTCACGCTTCCCTGTCCCCTCGGCCCACAGCCTTTATCTTGGATTAGTGCGAATATATCACTCCTGCAAGTGAACTATGATTCTTAGTGCTATGAGAGAAGTCACAAAATCAACTAGAATGTTTCAAGCAAATTATAGAAAAAAAACCTGATCAAAATCCGTTAAGTTGTTCTCTTGTTCGCTAGGTAAGCGAAGGTAAGGTACGCCCCTTGGCCCTCCCCTCAGCCCTCTGTGTGTCACTCGGATTTGTGGAAATAAATTGGTATAGCAAGCGAACTATGATAGTTAGAACAACGAGAGAAGTCACAAAATCAACTGTAATGTTCAAGGAAATTATAGAAAAAAACCTGATTTAAATCTGTTAAGTAGTTCTCTTGTGAAAAGTGGACAGACATACAGACAGACAGATGTTGGATTTTATATATAGAGAGATAAAATGGGTAATAAGATTGATGTAGATGTTATTTATTTTAACAAATTGTCCTTGGTTTGACAAATAAAAGGAAAAAATATATATATTTTTTTTTATTAATTTTATTGCACTCCATACAAAGCAATCAAGTTTTTACAAAAAGAAAAATAGAGTCAAGAACAAATCGATCCCCACCCTTGAGAGAGAGAGCAAGCCAAACGGCATAAAAATTTTACAGCTTTTAAACATACCTAAATTAATAAATTCTCTATGCTTCATGAACTTATTTTTAAAATATTACTGATTAGATCCTGCCATGTTTTGAAAAAAGTCTGTACGGATCCTCTAACTGAGTATTTGATTTTTTCCAATTTCAAATAATATAACACATCGGTTTCCCACTGACTTAAAAGAGGAGAGTTTGAGTTCTTCCAGTTTATCAGAATAAGTCTACGTGCTAAAAGTGTAGTGATTGCAATCACAATGTGTTTGTCTTTCTCCACTTTAAACCCATCTGGAAGAACCCCAAACACAGCTGTTAATGGGTTAGGAGGGATTGTGAGTCCAAGGCTATCTGAAAGGTAATTAAAAATTTTTGTCCAGAATAATGTTAATTTGTTGCAGGCCCAGAACATGTGACCTAGTGAGGCTGGGACTTGGTTGCAACGTTCACAGGTTGGATCATGCCCTGGAAACATTTTGGAGAGTTTTAGTCGAGACAGATGTGCTCGATATATAATTTTGAGTTGTAAGGAAAAAATATTTTAAACAGTACTACATACAGATGTGGGCGGCACAGTGGCGCAGTGGGTAGCACTGCTGCCTTGCAGTTAGGAGACCCGGGTTCGCTTCCTGGGTCCTCCCTGCGTGGAGTTTGCATGTTCCCTCCGTGTCTGCGTGGGTTTCCTCCAGGTACTCCGGTTTCCTCCCACAGTCTAAAGACATGCAGGTTAGGTGCATTGCCGATTCTAAATTGTCTCTAGTGTGTGCTTGGTGTGTGTGTGTGCGCACCCTGTGGTGGGCTGGCATCCTGCCCGGGGTTTGTTTCCTGCCTTGCGCCCTGTGTTGGCTGGGACTGGCTCCAGCAGATCACCGTTACCCTTTAGTTAGGATATAGCGGGTTGGATGATGGATGGATGGATGGATACAGATGTACAGTATGTATTTGCATGTGTAGTAAAAGAATGCAAGAAGATCTGATGATTTACACAGTCCAATACAACTTACAGATCCTGCAGAAGCAAAACAAGCCAAAACCCATTGTCATACTTAACAAGTAAATCACTTAATACTTAGACTAAGACCATCTTAGTAACATGAGTTTGTCTAAAGCCACAATGAAACTGCTCATAAAGGTCATTACAACCCATGGACCACAATTATTTCAAAGATTTAAGAAACAGATTGGGAATATGAGAATGCTGTAAAGTCTAAATTTAATGTTTATTGAAATGGAGAAATAATAGCTATTTTAAGAAAATCAGAAGTTACAGGATAAGTAAATGAGAGATTTATAATATGTAAAGTGGCAGGAGCATCAAAGGACATGTTAGACTTTGTAAAGGAGTTGTGAATTGCATCAAGGGCACAATAGGTAGTTTCAAGAAAGTTCACAACTTTACCTAGGTCAGCAGTATGTGCACATTAAAAAGATGGAAAGGGTTTAGCCTGAAAAGCAATTTTGTTCATATGTCATTGATACAGACAGTGTTGGAACAGGAACAGCATGTAAGTTCTTAATCTTATCTTTGAAATAGCACAAGTCCCTGACAGTCTGCATCTGAAGAAATGGGACATGTAAAAGCGTTCTTTGGTGATGGTAATCTGACAATTCTGGGGAACAGACAGCAAGAGTTACTTTTATTAGCAATGATAAAAGAACAGCAATAGTTTTTTTTTTTTACTTCCTGTAACCAGATCTATTTGTAAATCTCAAGTTGACTAGATTGCCATTTCAGTTTAGTTTTGTGTATTTTTTGATTTCACTGAATTAAGGCTGCTAGTAAACTAGGGAAAGTATATTGAATTTTTTATAATAAAGGATTTAACTGGGGCCAAGGTGTCTGACGCTGCAAATATTGAATGGTTATAAAGGCTAAGGCAACTATTTAAACCAGAATTTATCAAAGTGTCAGTGACAGAAGATGATGAAACTTTCTTCCAGAGACAGTAATGAACAAGTCCATTTTGTAGTAGGAGATATGCTAATTTAAAATCACCCTGAACAAGGAAATGATCTGACAAATTTTTATGTGAGAGACATAAATTTGAAAAATGAGTGGTTTTTATAATAATAAGATCAAGCATCTTACAATTCACATACGTTTGAGAATCAATAGCCTGAATTAACTTAAAAATTGAAAGTAAACCATAAAATTTCATTTTAACTGTGGAGGGCAAAGAACATATGCTAAAATCTCCCATCATAGTCTTTACGTAATTCAAGCAAACAAAAAATGAAGAGAACTAATTTAGGAATACAGAGTCACTACTTGCAAATATTAGAAATGATCACAGCTTTTAAAGAAAGGTACATAGTACTGCTATGATATTGTATATAGAAATGAGCTAAAATAACAAGGTTCTTGAGTCTAGCTGGTTTACAAATTTTGCTACATTAAAAGATGTCACGCAATAATAAGAGTAAAAATGGCCAATAGAAACTTTTTTTGTTTTTTTTAAACAAATGGTAGTCAACCTGTATAAGGTAACAGTTGAAAATGGAGTGATGATCAAGAAATCATCCCAACAGCACCCCCTTTACAAGATTTCAAATGCAACTTGAGCATATAGGTTTATCCTGGAGGAAATGCCTCAGTCAAAGTGGTTGAGTTATTTTCAGGTAGCCATGCTGCTACAAGGACCTGCACAATGTTCTTTACAGGATATTATTATGAACTACAAAAGTGTTATTGCATATGAAATGTCAGAAAGATAAAAGATATCTTCTACATGAGTATGGTTGGATAGGCCTCGCAAATTGAGCACACAGGAGTCATAGTTACAGGAAGAATATATACGGAAAGAGAACTTAAAGTATTTGAAGCCCCCAGATATGCTGTTTAAACAAATGCTTCTGATTTATTATTATTTGAATCCTATTTTGAAATGGCCACAAAATAAATGTGGGATCCTCATTGAACTCATTCGTAGTGTATACTCCGGAAGTCATTTGTAGTGTATGTCTTGACCCGGTACTGTTAGCTAGGGTTATAAATATGACAAGCAGAACTGCTGCTTTTTGTACACGATTTGACTGAGATCAATGCATTACTAATTGGGTGTAACATCATATAAAAACACACACAAGGGAAACAGGAACAAGGAAAAGTGAGTGAGACAGGAGAAGACAGAAAGAGAGAGAGGCAAACTTACACACAATACAAGGTGAAAGAGTGAGGTTAGCTTGCTATCTAACATTAATTTCCAGTAGGCTAGCCTAACAATGTCAAGTAGTTTGGGAAAACATGAGGACAAGTAGTACAAGGATTGGGAACAGTAAAGAGGTTTTATGGAGTGGATTAGAAATATTCTACGTGATGACAGCAATATGAAGATCTTCTAGAGGACATTGCTAGTACAGAATTGCAACTGATGGCTGTAACACAATGTGTGGGCCACATAATTCAATGCTACAGAAATTTCAGGAACAGAATCCTCATGTTACGTATTTCAAGTGCATATTTCATTACTTTCAGGTATGTGGGTCTAAAGCAGCGAATGTACTACCCTGAAATGTGGAGTATATGGTTTCTCAGACATACAGTTGTTTTTCGAATGCTACTGGGCATCTTCAAAATTATACAAGTTATACAAGATCATAAATGTAGGTGAAAATCTCCTTAAGATACTGCAGTTGTCTGACAGTAAGTAGTTTGCAATCAATGAATGCATAAACCATATTCTTGCACAGTATGAGGAGTTAAAACTGCATTTCCAGGTGACAAAAGACAGTAAATGAAACTATGCAGCTGAATTGCCCTACCTAATGTACAGTGGCAACATAAATCTAATCTAACTCAAATTTCTCTAACCCATTGTGTCAGAGTTAAACAGGATTAATACATTTTTCCAACTTGAGATGCCCAACTTGACAAATTTTTTAAGAAATCATAACATTCTATCAGTCTCTTCTTAAGTGCATAGTACTGCCACAGCCATTTCAAAGCTGCCATGACATCATGGAATTTACTTTGTCTGATGAGCATCGTCTGCCTCTTGATGCTGTAGATTTTGGGGTGGAAATCTGTCTTGCTTTACAAGGGAGAGAAATGAGCAAATGCTGCTGGATATGAAATGCTGGTGTGGAAATTACAGTAGTGGCTAAAAGGTTTCGCAGAGACACAAATGTTGTGTTTTGCAAACGTTGTTGTTTCAGCATTTTGAGATTATTTTTTACACATTTCTATGGTATAATGTAAAAAGCTGTAAACATTTCATAAGTTTCAAAGGCTTTCATTGGCAAATACATCAAATTTATGTAATGAGTCAATATTTACAGTGTTAGCCCTTCTTCATAACTTCTGCAATTTGCTCTGGCATGCTGGATATCACCTTCTGGGCCAAATCCTGACTGAAGGTGATCCATTCTTGACCTTTTAGTGCTTGGAGTTGATCACAACTTGTGGGCTTCTGCCTTTCCACCCGCTTTTTGAGAATTGACCAGAGGTTCTCAATGGGATTAAGATCTGGGGAGTTTCTTGGCCACGGGTCCAAACTTTCAATGTTATAATTTCCGAACCATTTCGGTATCACTTTTGCCTTGTGATATGTTGCTCCATCATGTTGGAAAATACACAGATCATCACCCAATTGCACACTTGGAAGACATTTTGATACCATTCTGGATTTATTGCAGTGTTCTTGGGCAGAACTGTGAGTGGGCCCACTCCCTTGGATGAGAAACAATCCCACACATGGGTTGTCTCAAGATGCACTGTTGGCACAACACAGGTAGCATTCACAATTTCCTTCTCCGGACAATCAATTTTCTAAATGTCCCAAACAATTGGAAGGAGGATTCATCCAAAAAAATAAACTTGCACCAGTTTTATGCTGTCCAATCCTTGTACTTCCTGCAGAATTTCAGTCTGTCCTTGATCTTTTTCTTGGAAAGAAGTGGCCTCTTTGCTGCCCTTCTTGACACAAGGCTGTTGTCCAAATGTAATCACCTCACTCTGCATGCAGATGCTCTCACACCCAACTACTGTCAATACTGTGCAAGCTATGCACTGGTGGCAACACGATTCTGTAGCTGACTGGAGGAGATACTCCTAGCACTTACTGGACACTTTTAGCTGATCGTTTTGTGCCTGGTCCAAAATTAGTGAGTTTTTGTTAACTTTTTATGCTAATAAAGCTCATTGCAATGACTTAATATGCATCAGATCAATCTGCACAATAATATAAAATCAACGTGAATTGCCACCACAAAAACTGAAGCCACACATTTTGGAAAACACAATATTTGTGTCACTGCCAAAACTTTTGGCCAAGACTGTACATGTTGATGATATAGGTTAGAGAAATTAGAAAGAGGCTCACAGATAACATGAAACAGCTAGAGGCTGAAATTTCTGTCACCAAGCCAAGCTCTATATTCAGGTAAGACAAAGACAGATGACATTATTTTTTCTTTTAAAAGGAGATCTAGGAAAAGCAGAGCAACACTGGACAATGTTGCATAATCTGAAATGGAAAAATAAGGAAGACAGCAAAATTGAGGACTTCTGGATAGAAGATGCAGCATACACAGACTCTGCAGGTGATAGGGATTTTGAGGAACTCGGCAGCTTTGCCATATTTTTTTTTGCTTTGCCTTTTAGTAACAGTGGTGCTGTTGAGTGATCATTTTCCCAAATGTCTCTCATAAAGAATAAATTGCAAAACAGTATGGAACACACACCTCTGTTAAATATAATGAGGATCCTTGTTTACATGCAGAGGAACAGAATCTTCTGTCATAAATTCAATCTATCTGCAAGGATTCTCTCTCGTTTCACTGCACATATCTACTCGTCTCCAGCTGAGGGAAATGAGGAAGAGAGCACTGGTCTTTAAAAGAAGAAAGCATTGAGACTATATATAGTTCTTGATCAAAGCAGAGTCAGAAGGAGGCTGCTCAGTAAGGAAGTTTGTAGAGCTTTTAATGAAAAATGTTTGTAAAGTTACTGAAGAAGACAGGACAGAAAATGGCAGGTAGAATTTAATGTGTGCTTGTGTTTGTCTGTGATACAACAACTGATAACAGATGGAAAGGACAGACCAGAAAACCTATAAATAGTTAATGTAACCTAATAAGAAGTCAAGCAAAATGACACCTTCCATTGGCTAATTAAAAATATTACAATATGCAAGCTTTAGAGGATGCTCAGGCCCCCATCTTCTTGGAAACACTGACCTGTGCCCATTTTTCTGTTGGTCAGCATATAGAAACTTGACTTTCAGGGGGCTGATATTGTTGACATGTGGCACAATTATACAGGGTGCAGCAGAAATAACTCCCACATTTCAAAAAATCACTGTGGGGTCCCCAAAGCAGGTAGAGGCGTGCGGTCCATTCCGTTAGGTACGGTACATAATAAAGTTTTCAGTCGTCACCATGCCTTGGTCGGGTGAGCATCGAGGCTTTGTAGTGGAGGCTTTTTTCAAAAATGGCGAATCTGTAGCTGCAATGCAGAGGGTGTTTCACATGCAGTTCGGTTTACGTGCTAATGAAAGTGTTCCAGACCAGAAAATGATTTTGCTGTGGGTTCAAATAGTAAGGGCAACAGGAGGTTTTCAAACATCGTCCTCGGTCCTTGGACCAACTAAAGGAGGCTGTTCAAGAAGAAATTGAAGGAATTTCACCCGACATGCTAGTGAGAGTGATGGAAAACTTCCAAGAATGACTCCAAATGTGTATCAGCTGTCAAGGCCACCATTTGGACGATATAATTTTTAAAACTTAAAGTAAAAAAACTTTTTTATATCTACATTGGGAAATAAAAAATTTTTGGTGATACCTCATAGCATTTTTTTTCAATCCCCCTTTGAAATGTGGAAGTTATTTCTGCCGCACCCTGTACTTTAAGAAAATGTGTAAAGAAAGTTATATTTTTGTTTAAATACCTCAAATAGAATGCACTGTGCAAATTTTTGAAATTTCAGAACTCTCATTGATAAACACTGGTGTATTTTCAAATTTGTCAGTCTTAAATAAGAAAGAAATTCTGCATGATTTCAATCAGTGATTAGTTTACTACTTCCAATTCATCTTAGGAGAGGATATTTTATATATTTTCCTTTTTTACTTGTCCAATAGATGGTCTTGATGCTATAACACTAGCAAAGTCACCCAAGCAATAAAAAGTTTATGCCTGATCCTAGCTGTGTAACAGGGTGACAGCATGGGAGTGTCTTACAAAAACCTCTCATTACCAGGTCACTTCTCCTACTGCTTAATATTAATTGCCTTATAAGCAAAAAATAAATAAATAAATAAAAGAAGGCAACTTAACTAGAAATGAAGAGGAAATGACTTGCTCAAGCATGACATTTAATTTTGTTATGCATACAGTGAATTAAACATACACAGTATTCAGTTTTTTATTATACTAAAAACATCTTTGCAGCTGTATTATTTCAGATTATAATAATTCAATATTTCTTTAACACTATATCTATATTATACCAACAAAACACCTCAAGGACCTGATTCTATCCATCGTGGTCTATTGCAGCCAGCCATTTTAGCTCAAGACATCAACATAGATTTTACAGATCCAATGGGTATTTATTTAAAAAAAAATATATTTTTTAAAAATTTGAACAGCAATTTGCCATGGACCATCCATGACAGACAACTAAGAACAGTCAAGTCAACTTTTACATCACTTGATTTGGAATCTCTTGTCTATAAAAGCTATTAGTATCACCACATGCCTGTCTGGACCTTGTTTTTAACTACACAATATTGTAAAATGCTGTTATCAAATATATACTTTATACACTCCACTAATAGATGTAATTATATTAAATTACAATTGTTATTACTAAATATGACTCGGTGTTTAAAATTTTATAAAATTCACAAAATATTTAATAAACAAAAAAGTGATAACTGACTCTTTGATAAATTGATTAAACCAAAATTAAAACTACTCAAACGTTCAAAGCAGGTAAGTAAATACCCAAACACACCAGAATATTATGCTGTTGTACACTGCTTTTAACAATGTCCTGTTTACCCACAATAAATGCACAAGCTGTAAATATATGTCCATGTGTGATTGTTCTTGTTGTTTTTCATGTTTTGCATTGTTTGACATGGCCTTTGTTAATCGTTTGCTACCTCATGTACTCTGTCTTATATAAAGCAGATGGCAAACAGCTGTCCTTTACTCCACCTGTTTGGAAAATAAAGTAGCTTTAAAAATCTTTCTGCAGTGACTGTAGAGGGTGATAACAGTATGGCTTTTTCAAATTCTGACCAGGAGTTGCACTGGTGACATAAAATGATAAAATCAGCAGTGGTTGTTAAAAGAAATTTTTTTTTTTTTTTTTAAAAAAGTCAAGGATATGAAACAGGAAATATAGTTGAGAATAAAAATGGATCATCATTCAGTAAGCTGAACACCTCAATGAGACACCTCTTTAGAAATAGCCACAAATTTGGGCAAGCAGAAAGTTCATAGTGCTAACCATTATACTATCTCAGGGACAATGTCATATGTCGTGCACTCCCATTCATCCAGCCTAAGCAGCAGCTTGGCAACCAGTCCAAATGAACTCTACAAAATGAAGGTACCCCAAACAAAGTGGCATGTTGGCAGAACATATTCAGTTCTTAATGTTGATTAAAAAGTGTATCTAATTAAAATAATTGCAACCACAAATTGATTCTCCTCCCAAAAACCCTGAAATAAGTTTTCAAAAGCGAAGGAATGACTACAAATAATTAAAGATACACGTTAGCTCATGACAATTTAGTGCTCTGTGTCAAAAAAAACTAAGGGGGACTTTTGTGTTTGCTGAGGAAAAGAACTAAAGAAACATTTAGTAGTTGTGATAAAAACAGGAAAAGAAAATGTTTATGTTTTGGGGTAAAAGCTAAGAAAAACTGTAATGCTGCATAGACAAAAATCAATAAAAATCAAAATCAAAAATCAATGGTTGTTTGGGTAGGTATAGGTAAATAGTCCCAGTTTATTTTTTTGTTTTTTGTTTTATAGAATTTATTAAAAGCAAGTAATATTCCTTATAAACAAGTCAAGCTTGACAAAACTAAATTCAAGTCAAGGTTACATTTTCAACTTTGTGATTCAATAATGTGTTTCCCACTGTTGTTTTTATAATACACTGCTTTCTAGATTCCATTCCAGATTCCACATCAAATTAATTTGTCTCTAAAATATTTTTCTTAAATATACTTTATGATCCACTATTTTAATCTGCACACAGTGCTCTAGATGCTATTTCACTTTTGCATTATGGCATATGACCATTGCTGTCCCTTTATTTTTATTCTGTTTGATGCCTGTAAGTCAGCAGCAGCCATCTTGTATTTAAAATTAATGTTCATTTAGTCTCAATTAAAATAATTTACTAGCTTTTATGTTAGCAAACTCTGATTAAGAATCTTGTTTTCTCTTCCAATTCAAAGGTATTGGCCTTGATGTATTTATTTATTGTATCTTAAGTCAGACCATTCTCAGTCTCTGCAAATTTAAATCATTTGTTTGACTCCACTGTTTGCCAGAGAGAAATCACTTTTATGCTCTTTACAAGGCCCCTTAATTTTGGCTTCAGTTTATATTTAAAAGAAAAAGGTAATTTACTCACACATAATCCATGTTCTTCAGTAGAAAGTAAATGAACTCCCACTGTAAGTGACTTGGCATAAGGAAGTCCTTCTTGAACACAGCACAGGGCACTGCCAAAACATAGCATCTGCTCTTGAGATGAGAAATAGTAGAATCAGACATCAGTCAAAAGAGGTAAGAGGCTAGAATCAATTTGGGTAGTAAAAACGGGCATGTTAATCCAGAAACTGCAGTTAAAAACTACAAAATAGTGGGAAAAACAATTAATTTAAAGCAAAACAGAACATCACAATAGAAAAGCTATTACAGAAGTGGTGACATAAATGCTGCGTTACAGTTACCTTTGATATCAGATGACGGAGCTGAGAATGATGCCATACCTGAGTTAACCACATTCTAGTAAAAATTCTCGGGAAACCAATATGGATGTTTGCAAGAAAAACTTTGTTGTGCTTACTCTATTGGAATAAATAGCAGTTGAAAACAACACAATATGTGGTATTTTGCATTTCCACACACAGTAGCAAAATGTCCACAGATAGAAGTTTGACAGTATTGTGTGTACAACTAATTTACTGAGACAAAAATAGAGAGAAGTTCTAACAAACAGTGTAATACTGCAGCTTTTACTAAAGTTCATGGTATACAGTATGTCATCATATTGGATTGATGACATGATCTGAAGTTGAACAAACTTGTGCTTAACAGACCAGCCCCATGTCGGAAATATGACATAAGGGGGCATTCCAGTTGAAACTTTGGACTAGGGACCCGGAAATTCCGACTTCCCACTTTAAATCGAGCTTAGCAAAAGTAGATAGAATGGAAAATAATGATGGGCTTTGATGGGAAAAAGTCACACAGCACACTATGCATGTGTTTATTTATAGATGGCATTCAAAAAAGCCAAAAACCTCCCTTACAGTAGATTCTGTCGCTTTCTAAGTTTGCTGATTTGGTTTCTCTGGCCAACTATTGAGTGCCTCACTTTTCCGGAGTAGCTACAAAGCCTAACTTTGTATATCTAGAAAGGGACAAAACCTACAGTGATTCTTATTCAAAAACGTTACTATATGAATATGTCAGTATAAATCGTTAGGTTTATTAGTGTCCCTTTAAGGGTTTGTTCTGACTTTATGCAATGGGGATATGCTGCATTATTTTTAACCCACCACATAGGTCAGTGGTTCTCACACTGTGGGGTGGGCCCCCCTAGGGGGGCGCGAAGATGTGAAAAAAAGAAAACAAGAATCAAAAATATGAAAAATACATATATTGAAACCAAAACAAATGAACTTAAACTACATTCTGATACTAGAAAAATAAATATAGAGTTAGATAAATGTCGATAAAAGTTAAATAGGTAAAATATGTATCTATGATATATCATTAATTAAAAAAGAACAAATTGGTATTAGTGGGCTCCTTTCAAAAAAACGTTAGGGGGCACAATTAAAACTGTTATGAAAACTCGGGTCGCAAATACTTAAAGGTTGAGAAACGCTGACATAGGTTATATTATTTCAGTAATTGCTGCTGAATGTACTATTTGATTGCTTCCCATGAACACAGGTTGTAAAAGCACATAGACATCTTATATGCTTAGTGTGCAGTATACTGTTCACTGTATAGGAATAGAATTGTGTTCTTAGGTATGCAAAGTGATACTATTGACTTGTGTTCACTTTTTACTCTGGTACGGCTTCTTTTTAAATTTCTTTGAAATTTTCAGTTTGCAATCAGCAGTGAGTAAAACATTGGACTTTTTCAAATTTAATTCAGCTGTCAGTTTGTAATAAGGTTAGAGAGACGCAGGCCAGGCTTGATTTTGGTTTTCAGCAACGAAAAGTGGATTGAAAAGATTACAAACAGCAAAACATTTACATTTGTTTACTTACTAGACACTTTTATCCAAAGTGACTTACTAAAGAGGTTAACATAATCAAGTACATCTGTCTGGGGACTGTTTGAGAACAAGTGTAATAGGACAAGGGGACAAAATTGATCATCACAAGTGAAGAGCTCAGAACAAAATACAAGTGAATTACAAGATTCAGATTTACAAAACAGCCAATATAATGATCCAGTTATACCAAAAATACAAGCAATTTTGCCTAGAGTGCACTAATTAGGTTGTACTTTCTACACATCTGTTATTCAAAGAGAGCACTGCGACTGACAACTTTAAATCACTTTTATTGCTTTTGAGTCGAACCTGTGTTTATGCCTGTTGAACTCTTTATAGACGGACGCTAATAAAAGACTAAACCCTACATGAATAATGTACCATAAATAAATAGCTATACTGTATATTACAAAGTTCTGGAAAATGACTTTGAAAACATGCTTATACAATGGAAAGCTATAAATGTACAGACCACTTATGTTACTTCTTACATCATATTACTAGGTTTTATTGCGTGTGTGTGGCTGGAAAAGTACAGTAGCTGTCTTCTACCAAAATGGTTTCTCTACAAACCTCAAGTGGAAATCTGTCTAAAAAAATAACTGGATGGATGTGCTCTTTTTGAGTCCTCCCACCTTATGAATTTGTGAAAAAGTTGTGAAACTAAGCAGGGTGTGTGTGGCATTAGCTTTAAGGTTCCAGGTATCTGGTTTATTAACCTATTCCTGGTACACTGTTTGTGAATACCTAAATGGCCTTGCACTCCAGGAAGATATTGTAAAATGGGTTTACACTTGTAAAATTCCACTGGGTAAAGGAGCTATATCTATATTAATAAAAGGCAAAGCCCTCACTCACTCACTCACTCACTGACTCACTGACTCACTGACTCATCACTAATTCTCCAACTTCCCGTGTGGGTGGAAGGCTGAAATTTGGCAGGCTCATTCCTTACAGCTTACCTACAAAAGTTGGGCAGGTTTCATTTCAAAATTCTATGCGTAATGTTCATAACTGGAACCTATTTTTCTCCATATAATGTAATGGAGTTGAGCTCGATGGCCGTGGGGGGCAGAGTTTCGTGTGACATCATCACGCCTCCCACGTAATCACGTGAACTGACTGTCAACGCATTACGCAGAAAACAAGGAAGAGCTCCAAAAAGCGCTGAAGAAAACATGCATTATACAATTGAGAAGGCAGCGAAACAATAAGAAGCGAGCGAGTGACACATACTGTACAAGCATATTCATGACTGCAGCTACTTCGGAAACAAAGCACGATGTAAACCTAAAGTTTAAATTAAGTTCATAGACAGGCTGCCGCTGGCGTTTGTCATGCCCACAGCTAATGCGGGATACAAGTTTAATGAGAGGACGCAGGGTATAAACGACAGTTTTGATCACTTTGTAACTAAGTTCAAATTGCTGGTGAAGGGCTGTGCTTATGCAAATTGGGAGAGACTGTGTTTGTGGGGGGTTTGACAGTTAAGGCGGGTGGGGGAGTGACATCATCATCTCCCCTCCCATTCACCTCATTTCGCTCTGAGCTGAGCTC
>JANRMT010062795.1:1689010-1705823 GCA_026402145.1 Polypterus bichir lapradei | reverse complement strand
GGGCTTCATTTTAGTAATTAAAGTTAAGACTTCCTGCTCAGTTACAGGATTAAAATTACTAAAGTGCTGAATGCAATGTGCGGCAGGGTCTGCTAAGCTAGTATTTGGTTTGTACTGTGATGCCGAGATCTGGGATCTTATATTTTTAATTTTCTCATTGAAGAAGTCCATAAAGTCTGTACTGCTAATATTTGTTGGTATTTTGCACTGTTGATCTAAATTCCCATTTGTTAATTTAGCCACTATTCTAAACAGTACCCGAGGATTTTTATTATTGATATCTATTAATGTAGAATAGTATTCTGAGCGAGCTTTAAATAGGGCTTTTTTATATTTATTAACACGCTCTGTCCATGCAATTTGAAAGACATGTAGCTTTGTTGTTCTCCATCTGCGCTCCAGTTTTCTACACTCTAATTTAAGAGCGTGAGTATTTTCATTAAACCAGGGAGAGTTTCTATGTACTTTGAACAATACCTCCCCTGGGCCACAAGAGGGCAACCGCCATGGTCTGCATTATGGCCACAGGAACAGAACTTGGAAGCTCATCCCTGTTGGGGCCCATGGCCACTGCCAGGTGGTGCCTGGACAATTATAGAGCCCTGGATGGCGGAACTGCTGCCGGAAGAAGAGTCCAGGTACGTCCGGAGTGTTTCCGGGTGCAAGAGCAGCATTTCTGCCACACCATGAAGTGCTGCCAGAAAAAGATCAGGAAACACCTGGAGCACATCCAGGTGACGTAAAAAAGAGGCCACCTCGTTCAGGGAGCTGGAGTCGGGTGGAAGAGGACAGAGCTTGTTACGGGAGGAGTGGAGGAGGCAGAAGGAAGTCCAAAGGAAAGAGACTGACTTATTATTTGTGATTGGTGCACTGTTATTGTGTTGTGCAGAGCAGAAAGAATTAAAGTGTGTATGTTTTTGGGACATTCTGTGTGCGTCTGTTTGTGTCCGAGTTTGAATACCACAAAGCATAAGTACAATATACATGTACATATAGTGAAGATAGTGCAAATGTTTCATAAAGTAGCTCAGGTTGTGCAATATTACAACTGTAGTGCAAGTTTACAGTAAGGCTAAGTACAAACATTTCTACCGGGAGCACATGATGGACTGGTTGAGTGTGTTTATAGCTTCTGGGATTAAACTCTTTCTGAACCTCGAGGTTCATACATGAAAGGCTTTGAAGCGTTTGCTGAAAAGACGAAATTCAAATAGACTGTGCTAATGACTGAGGCATTATGTGCTATAAATGTTCTCCATGGTAGAAGCTGTATCCTGATCCTCTGTGCTCTAGACACAGACCACCATAGAGCTTTCTGATCATCTGCTGTAGTGCTGTGATTCCACACTCAGATATAGTGGGTTAAAATACTCTGAGTGGTGCACTGAGAGTAACTACGCTAAAACAATTATGGTATTTGGAATAATTTGGCCATTCCATGGACCATTATATTGTTACAGATTGATTACAATCAGATGCCCTAAATTTATAAACAATATGCGGTTTATTTCAGTGTATATGATAAATCCTTGTCAGGTATGGGAATCTAAAAAAGAATGAGAAACCACACAGGAACAGTAGCACTGTTTTAATGCTGGGTGCTGCCAGTTTGCAAAACCGAGTGGAACTTGCATATGCACAGGGTAAGGCTGTTGTGAAAATGTGCGCGGCTTTATGCCAAGTTTAGTTTTTATACATCTCAAAGTCATTGTGGAAATAGGCGTACACACCATTTATACATGAGGCCCCTGGTATTTTCAATAAAATGTTATGTGATAAGAAGATTTAAAAGTGAATTTTGTGATCAATAACCCAAAATCATTAAGATACACTCAAATGCATTCAGTAAATTTAGACACTAGAAATACAACTAGACAGCTTCAAAGGATGTTTGGTATTTTTCAAGTGGAAGATACTTCTTCAGATGCATGGTACAGTAATCCCTCGCTATATCGCGCTTCGACTTTCGCGGCTTCACTCTATCGCGGATTTTATATGAAAGCATAACTAAATATATAACGCGGATTTTTCGCTGCTTCGCGGGTTCTGCGGACAATGTGTCTTTTTACTTCCTGTATATGCTTCCTCAGTTGGTTTGCCCAGTTGATTTCATACAAGGGACGCTATTGGCGGATGGCTGAGAAGCTAACCAATCAGAGCACGCAGTTAAGTTCTCCTGACTGAGAAGCTAACCAATCAGAGCACGCAGGAGCTATGCAGTGTTAACCAGGAAGTCTCATCTCGCTCATTCAGCATCAACGTGCTTCGCTGTGTAAAGAGTTGTGCTCTTTAGTGTTTATCTTTGTGCATAGTCAAGCCCTTCATTATGGCTCCAAAACAATCTGCTACTGCTTCAGGTGCCGTGCCCAAGCGCAAGAAGAAGATGTTAACGATTGCCGAAAAGGTAAACGTTTTGGATTTGTTGAAGGCTACGATTCTTTTTATTTAAAAAGTAGGAAAGGAATATAAGATCTACAGCTGCAGTGTCCTTTTAACCAGGGTGCAAAACGAGTTGTAAGTGGATGTAATAAGGCAGTAGTCTGGATGGAATCTGCTTTAGGGATTTGGATTGAAGACTGCCAGAAGAAGAACAACGGCAGTGCTACACAATCGCCTGAAGTGGCTCCTTTACAAGGGCTGTAACGCTCTCCTTTGTTGTGCAGTAAAATTAAACTCATTGTTATCAGACAAGTCATCGTGTCATTGTTGGTGAGTAACCATAAATAATTAATACATTTACTGTATACTATTTTTCTTGCAATGTACGTATTTATTGCTGGTGACCTGTCTATCGTTATGGCTGTAACATATGTGATATCGGAGACACTCAATATCTTTAAAATAATATTTAGGTTTTACTGTATATAAACAGTGTGTGTTTATATACATAATTTCAATTAATCTTACCTAATATCTAAGAGAATACAAAGGGATTATGCTGTATAACTCTGCGGGGAATATTTATAAACAGTGTGGGAGAGTTTATAAGGGCTTAAAATATATAAAAATAACCATACAAACATATGGTTTCTACTTCGCGGATTTTCACCTATCGCGGGGGGGGTCTGGAACGCAACCCCCGCGATGGAGGAGGGATTACTGTATACCACAAATATAAGTTGGCAAGCTACTACACAAAGGAGAAACGCAACCACTGCCAGACGTGTTTTTCATAAACTGGAGATTTACTTTATCTTCTATGTTGGATCCTCCAGAAGAATGGGTATCATATCTGCTGACTACTATTAGGGCATAAGTGACTGAAAGCCAATTATACCCGATAAAATCCTCAGAATAATTCATAAGGCTGTTTATAATTCATAAGCCAATTGATATGGTTTCTGTTCTGATCTTCCAGATGTCACACAATCAGATACTGATGCAAGCAGACTGGGAAATGAATAAGACAGAAATCATGGTCAGAAAACATACTAATGTTGAAAGCTGAGAAAACAGCACCAAGAAAACAAAACCAATAAATTACAAGTCAATAACTGTATGAAGATTTGTCTTCATGAAAGACATTGCTCAAAGATTTCTTTTTTTTATTGATAAGTCATACAGAATTCTGGACAGTTACCTTAAGTGTGCCATTTGTTTAAACACAGTTGTACTACTGGTTTAAACACGATACCACTCTGGTAACTGACCCATATCATGTCACATCATGCCTCTGCAACATGACACAAAGATTACAGTGCAAGAAAACTTATTAAAGCAGAACTAAAGTGGACCTGGAAGCTCCATAATATAACATCTCCTTAAAAAATTTTACAGGTTTGCAAAATGTATTAAGCTCAAAAACAAATTTAACAAAACCGAATCCCAAAATACTAATTCATAACAGCTTTGCTTTTCACTATAAGTTGTCATGCATGCACATTAAAGGGACACCTTCAAGGCTCATCCAAGGTATGCAATACCCCACCAGGGTGTGAGGGGGCACTACCACTAACAGTCTTGTCTTTTCTTTTTCTTCCTCAGCATCAAGAAGGTGCCACTTGAGGACAACTAACCCCACCCCTTCCAGCCTGAGAGCTATAAAAGCCGATGCCCCCAAATGTCGACGTTGCATTTAGACTCTGAAGACTCTTGAGGACAGAGCTCTGAGTTCCCTGCCCTCTCTTAAGAGTCATTCTTGATAGTGACAGAAAAGGTAATTTATGTTGTTGTTCATAACCTGAAGCTCCTGTTCTTTTTATTATTTGGCACAGAAATTAAAAGAGACAACCTGGATGGCACACCAACGTTTCATACAGGCATCGTCTGTTTCTTCCACCCATCCCCACACTACTAGAATGGAAATCTAAAAAAATGAATAATCAGATAAGTTGATGATGAGGACTTGTCACTAATTCTTCATGGCAGAGGAGATACTTGAGGAAGGTAAAACATTAAATGTGAAAAATTGTGACAGAAATAAAACAATAAAAATGCATGTTTTTTGGTTTACAGATGTATTCGAGTAAAAGTAAAAATTACCACTGCAAAGAACTACTCTGAAAAGTAAAATGCATAAAAGTAATTTTGTCAAAGTATCATGTTACTACCCACCTAATGTTGCAAGACCAAGGTTGTGTTCTTATTTGATGTAGAAAAAGGTTGGTGAACATTATTTTGTAGCCATTTTGACTTTGTCATCTAATAAGGGTCAGGAGAACAAACAAAAGCTAGGCACTGAATAGACCATGCTTTGTCTTTTTATGCTTCCAGCCTCCAACCAGACATCTCTGCAAAAGCAACAGACCTAAAAAACGTGCTGACTGCAGGGTCTCTTTACCCCATTTCCTATCCAATCAAGAATGGAGAACTGACTTTGTAGAATGAATGATAGAAGTATCACTCACTAGCTGGGTGCCAGAAAAAGTCACATCTTTTCCTAAAAAGATGCAGAACACACAGCAAAGAACCTACCCTCCAAAGTTAACTAAATAACATCAAACCAAGTATCCAAACAAAAGAGTGAACTGGGCAGCAAGTAAAGTTCTTTACCTAACACAATGCCAGTCCACACTGTTTTGTACATCTCAGTAAAACATAGTATTGTTAGACTGCTTTAATTGTGCCAAAATAAAATAGGATTGAGAACAACAAGTAAACCTCCTGCCAAAATATTTATTTGTCATGCTTAACTGTTATTGTCTAATAAGACTAATTAAAACCGGCTGGTACCATAGCTGGTGACTGCCAGACTACGTAATGTTTTGATTGGTTTCTAACAGAATGGGGGCAGCTTTGCCTTGTCTTAGCTGGCAAAATACTCTTCAAAAAGTCTGATAAAAAAAGCAATTATATTTTGAGTAATTACAGAGAAAGAAGATTATTTTTAATATCCCTATTTGATGATTGTCAAAATTATGTCATCCTCCCATTTATAAATGCCAGCTCTCTTTAAAAGACATTTGATTGCCATCCCCAATTTTCTAATGTCTATTACAACACATACCTTAATTTTGTTTTCCTAGGGATACACTTAACCCAAAAACATTTTATTAACTTTTCTTATTGTCCCTACTTGTTTTCCTTATATTTTTGGTAACTTTTTACTACAATCCCTGATGATGATTTTTTCTTGCCCTTTAATTTCTAATTGTGTTCTTATGGATACCGACCAGATCTTGAATGTTCAGAAGGTTCTGTGACCATAGTATCTTAGCCTCAAAAGCCCTAACAATGTCTTCATGAGTATAAATGACACACAAAGAGTAGAGGAAACATTGTTGTCTAATAGATAACTATTTTACCTAATATGCAACTTGGGTATTGATCAAAACAATTACAGTAGATCACTGATGCAAGCAGTGGAAATTAATTTCCTTCGTAGGGTTGGAGAATATCCCCAAGTGTCTAAGTCTGATTTCTTAATATTGTATTAGTGTCTTATGTCATGTTTATTCTAAATATAAACCGTTTCTGAAATGATGCTCATAGAAAAGTAATCAGTAAAGATAACTGTTCAAAAGCCTTATGTTGTGGTTTAGCCATTGTTTGTTCTGTTTTTTTTATTGATTTTTCTGTTTTGTTATATACTTTTTGTATTTTATGTTGAATATTGTTTTGTTTATTAGTTGTGTTTATGTCATTAGTTATGTGCCCTTTCCCTTTAAAAATTGAGTTTCAGGGGCAGGACCACCATAATATACTGTTGAAGGACTGCCCTGTGCCTATAAAAACCCAGGCGATTGATGATGTCCTGTAGATAGGCACTACCTTTGTAGAGAGCTATCATGAATACTGGACTGTGATCTTTTCTTGCTCTGGTTTTTGATTACTAATTTCTGCTTTGTGGGTTTGTCTGTGTTTATTGTGGGTTGCCTTTGTGGGATAACTGTAATGCCTATTGTTTTATATTGCTGTATTACTTAATCATTATAATAAATTATTATTGTTTTACACAGTCTCTCTCTCTCTCTTAATTAACCCATGGATTTTTCCAAAGAAACAGTGTTTTTTTACTAAGCTTTTCCTTTTTGAACCCGTGTAGTAAAAAGACTACTTTAATGTCAGAGAGAAAGGCTTTTTTGAACAGTAAACACCAAGCATGGGCCACCTTCCTTCCTCTATGTATTGTATAGTGATTATAAAATACACCAAATGAATAGTTACAGTGTGAAGCAATAGTCCTGCTTTTGTGAATGGCAACAAATAACATATGAATAATAAAAGATTCTAAAGCCAGATCAAAGATCCTGACTGTGAATACACAAGGCATTCATTAGTATCATTACTCTGTTATTTAAATCCTTTATATCTCACTTAAAAATACTGTATATCAACACTCTTTTGCATTCATTTTAAACTATTTTAATAGTAACTTTATTGCCTAACTTAATTCTTTAATAACTGAACTAATCTTATTTTGAATATATTGTCTTCTCACTTACTTATTTTTTATGTACGAGGTGAGACACAAAAATAACCAGATTGGTAAAAAAATAAAATATTGATGAATTACAGCATTCTAAACATTGTCACCTTCTATATACTCCCCCTCCCGATCTCTACACTGCTCCATACATATCTTCCATTGATTTAAACAGTGCTGGAAGTCTTCTTGCTTGTGGCTCTTCAACAGACTTGCCGTTTCTGTCTTCAGTTCATCCATTGAAGAAAAATGTGTTCCCTTCTGGTCACTTTTGATTTTCGGGAACAAATAAAAATCACAGGGAGCTAAATCGGGTGAATAAGGAGGATGATCGAGGACAGGAATGTTTTTGTCAGTCAATAACTGCTTTACGGAAAAAGCATTGTGCGCGGGACCATTCTATTGGTGAAGCACCCACCCCCCTCTCGACCTGGACTTTGAACATCTTCCACATTTTCTTTTCCTTCCTTGAAACATTTGTGCCACTCAAAAACTTGTGTGCGAGACAAACTGTTATCACCGTACACTGTGTTTATCATTTCATAAGTTTCTGTGGCTGTTTTGCTCAATTTCGCGAGAAATTTGATGTTGATTCGCTGTTTGATTTTTTTCACCCGACATTATAGCGGAAAGTCGTGTAGCAATTGTTGTGCAAATACTGACTGGGCTATTCACAGGATATACCTAGCTGGTCGTTGGTTTGAGAAGGCATGTGTGAGGGGATATAGTTCTACAATACACACTCGGCCGACCTCCAGGCGGTTTTCCAGGAAAGCCCCTAACCCAGTCCGGTTATTTTTGTGTCTCACCTTATATGCTTGTGTGTCTTCCTTGTAACTTTAAGATGCATTGAAAGCTATTGAGGGATTTAATGTTTCAGTTATCAGATGCATTCTTGCTTACTTAATAAAGTATTTTGTGATGGTGTATTCTACCAAGGGTGCTATATAACATAAATACTTATTGATTGGTTGGTTTGTATTTGGTTAATGTTAGCAAACAGCCATGGAGCCTAACATATAGTCATGCAGGTGTCAAATCGTATCCTGTGAAGCAGCCAAAAGAGAAAGCCCTCCTCAATGGCAGCAATCACAGCTGGAAAGTTTAAAGTAGACTAGAATATTCCAACTATGCTCTATCGAAGACCTTTCAGAAATATGGCTAGTCATGGAAGGGTGCTGGAATCGTGCAACAGCCATGTTTTACAGTATTAGTCTGATGGAAAATATCACCAGACTGGCCTGCCATACCACATAATGGGTGACAGGATCTCCCTGATGTACTGTCAAACTATTAAATTTCCCCTAACAATATGCATTAGTAATTGGCCATAAGAGGAATTGGTGTCCAAGGTCATGGCACGTTTTATTCTAGTAGCATTACATTCACTTTTGTTGTTATTGTTGTTTGTGTCATTTCTGTGTTCATATCCAGTTGTCAGCCCTAAAATGTGGAATGGATTGCTGAAGAAGATCCAGCACCAATCGCTGCAATCCAGGCTGCTTGAGTCCAACATCAGTCCAGTTAAAGCTGGTAAGAGAAAGAGGTCAATGGTAGTTTTTATGTATGCCATGAATAGAGTCTGGAAATCAGATCTTCAATTTTGCACAATCTTGTGTTATTCACCAGCATTATCCCACTGTTGCATTTTTACACCCAATGAGTTGCAATACCGACCTTTTAGCCTTTATCCAAATCAGTTAATTGTTTGCAAAACTGGAGAATGAATCATCAATGCATTTTTGGCATGCTATGACTGTGATAAAAGAATTCATTGGTCAGTATGATTACACCCCAACATTTTCTTTTGAGAATAAATTGTGGTCCTATGTTAGTAGTAATGGATAGAGATATAGAAGACAAAGAAAAGTTTCTTCCATGACAAGCTCCAAGTTCTCTGGGTTTTTTTTCATCTGATTCATAAAATTTACTATCATATTCAAGGTTAACTGGATGCTGCAGGCTGGCCCAGTATGAATGGGTGTGGACTTTTACATGATTGTGCCCTGTACTACATCACCACACTATAGTGTTGTGCCAAAAACATCTGGAATAAACACCAGACCTCCTTGAACACAAACTAGATAAGTGGATTAAAAGGGGATCAATGGATGGATGACACCCATAATAAAAGGCAGGATTATTTGCACCGTGTTAATGTATCTAATTCTTTCAAAAAATTTACCAAATTCACATAAGTGAAACATACTCTTTATTTTGTTGAGAAAATGTATGAATACAAGGATTGTTATGGATGTGCACACTGAAGCATCTTGCATTAAGGTGAATTGTTTTTCAGGCCCCCCAGTTGTATTATTAGTTACCACTGTATTTTCTTTTTTTTTTTTCGCAACTTTAATGTTTTGCTGAAACTTTTTTCCAGCTACAGTTGTGATGTTGAATTTACAATGATGCTTGCAAGCTGAATCTGAACCATAAAAAAATCATTAGCCTGCTGTTGTTGTCTTGCTCCTTGTACACCTTACATCCTGCAGAAGAAGAAACAAAAGTATCTACTAGCCACCAGAATCAATGTTGCAGCCTTCATTCTGCATGTACAGTACTATCGAAACCTACAGTGGCATTATTCTTACAGCAGCTGTTGGTGGTTTATACCCATATTCATTGTAGTAAAAAAAAAAGTTTAAAAAGTGTGGTTTGCTTTTTCAAAGACCCTTTATGTTATATTAGATCTTTGTTGAAGAGCTGAAGACATTCAGTAACAAATGTTCACAGTAACAGAAGGAATCAAAAAGAGGCAAATACTTTTTTGTGACACTGTACCTATGGCGATCTGACTCCACCACATGCAATTACTTGAACTCTTTACTAATTATCTTCTTTAGAACGCTGCATTTTATGCTGTGCTTGTCCATGGCATTTCCTTTATGGCAACTACCGTATGTCCCAGATCTTCCTCTACATATAGCAGCACTTCAAGCTGTTAAGTGCCCTCTGTCATGATCTATTATCTTCATTAAATAAAGTCTAGAAGGAGATGAGGTTTAAAGTAATAAACTCTACAATATGATAGCTCTTTGGAGAAGGATTTGGACTGATATGATAACGTGATCCTTTGGGAGTGCATTGTGTGATATGAAAATTATGCAGCGTGGTCAAATATTGATAGTAGTTTTGGACAATTACATTCCTTGAGGGCTGCGCAATCTTTTGATTAGAGACCAGTGTTATAGTGTTGCTAGTCTAACAGTATTATGTTTCTCAATCCCATTTTTCCTACATTCAGAAATACCTATCCAATTCACTATGTGTAAATATTTTACCAAACAAGATACCATTCATTTTTTAAAACTTTCCTGAAAATAGATACAGTAAGTTTTTTATTAATTGTAAACACATATTTTAGGCAGGCAGTTTAATGTGAAGAGAAACAACTACATGGACTTAATTGTAATTCATGGTTTTAATAACATATGATTTCATAAGAGCGGCATGGTGGCGCAGTGGGAAGCGCTGCTGCTTTGCAGTTAGGAGACCCTGGTTTGCTTCCAGGGTCCTCCCTGTGTGTTCTCCCCGTGTCTGTGTGGGTTTCCTCCGGGTACTCCGATTTCCTCCCACAATCCAAAGATATGGAGGTTAGGTGCATTGGCAATTCTAAATTGTCCCTAGTGTGTGCTTGGTGTGAGGGTGTATGTGTGTGCCCTGCCCGGGTTTTGTTTCCTGCCTTGCGCCCTGTGTTGGCTGGGATTGGCTCCAGCAGACCCCCGTGACCCTGTAGTTAGGATATAGCGGGTTGGATAATGGATGGATGGATGATTTCATGATGGCGGCACGGTGGTGCAGTGGGTAGTGCTGCTGCCTCGCAGTTAGGAGACCCGGGTTTGCTTGCCAGGTCCTCCCTGTGTGGAGTTTGCATGTTCTCCCTGTGTCTGTGTGGTTTCCTCCGGGTGCTCCGGTTTCTTCCCATAGTCCAAAGACTTGCAGGTTAGGTGCATTGCCGATTCTAAATTGTCCCATGTGAGTGTGTGTGTGCGGTGGGCTGCTGCCCTGCCTGGGTTTTATTTCCTGCATTGCACCCTGTGTTGGCTGGGATTGGCTCCAGCAGACCCCTGTGACCCTGTGTTCGGATTCAGCGGGTTGGAAAATGGATGGATGGATGGATGATATCATGAAAGTCAATTTTAATTATGCAGGAAGCAAATAATATCTACTTGTAGTTGATCTTGCTAGAGCAGTGGGCCAGTTTGTGAAAAACAAGAAAGAAAGAAATGATGAAAAAAACTGTGTTTCAGAAAAATGTAAAATAACATAAAAATCAGAATATTTCGGTGTAGCAAAAACATGGAGGATTTAAGGAAGGAAACTGTACTATACCTTTTAATATAAAACATTACTGGTGACAGAGAGCCACAAACTGAGCTTTAGGTAAAGTTTAAATGTTTTTCTTTTTTGCTTTCTCACATGAGCTCTATGTAGCCTTTGCGAATTTAGATGTGTTTGTTTTAAATTCTTGGATATGACCTGTTTTAAGTCTGAAATACAAATTTACTTAGTGAAAACGTTGCTTAAAATGTTCCAATACATAATCTAGGAGTGATGTAGTGATAGACAAGGGTGTCTATAAATATATTAGTCTGTACTAAAAGATCGTGACACTAAATGGCTTTCAGACAGCTGCTTGTATGTGAATAACTGTCACACCCTCTTTAACTCGGTTACCTTATATCTGAATTAAACTAATTTTGCCTTGCTTACATGATTCCTGATATCTCCAACTCATGTCTGACTTCAAGTCACTGCTTGAATAAGTGGGGAGGCAGCCTTCTGCTGTTATGCACCTAAAATCTGGAATAGCTTACCAATAGAAATTCGTCAGGCTAATACAGTGAAGCACTTGAAAAAACTGCTAAAAACACATTCATTTAACATGGCTTTCTCAAGGCTTGACTGAGATCATTTACGATAGGTAGAATGTCCAGTGGAGGCCTCGGAACCCCTGCAGATTCTGTTTTTTTCTCCAGCCCTTTGGAATTTTTTCTTTTTTTTTCTTTTTCTGTCCTCCCTGGCCATCGGAACTTACTTTATTCTCTATTAATTAGTACTTCCTAATTTTTTTATATATTTTTTCTTTTTTCTTTCTTCATCTTGCAAAGCACTTTAAGCTACATAATTTGTATGAAAACCTGCTATATAAATAAATGTTGTTGTTGTTGCTAGGCTTCACTTCAAAGTTCTTGTCTTGCATTACAGCTCCCTGCATGACTCCCTGATTCTTACCAACTCTAATACGTTGTCTCCTTCACTCTGTGTAGCCTCCATTTTGCCTACTCACTAAGTCTTTTAACCAGAAACAGACAAAAAATAACTGCTCGTTTCATTTCCTTTTACTTTTAAAACTACTTCCAGTTAATTCCAGTCAACTTTCAGGTGTCTTTATTAGATAAATGTAAGCGCACTAATGCTTACTACTAACACCTTTGTTATAAATAAACTCCAACATGGGCATCCTTTATTTCTCCCTAACTGGTAGAATAACCCTTACTCTTGTTATTGCAACATGGCAGACTGAAGAAATCTAACAGAGCAGTTTATTTTCCTTTAGATGCATTTGCATAACACCTATCAATCTATTTTAATTTTCACCTATCAACATACAGATAAATGGTATATTCTAGCATTATGTAAAGACTCTAATTAGTTATAGTCACTAATGTATTACTAAATGATGTAAATAAAGTAGTTGTCATGTCTTAAATTCTGATTAACTGTAGGAGGTGGGTAATAGGCACAGTCCAGATTACAACTGTTTATCCTTAAAGGTAATATTGTCTTCCTCTCACACAAAGTGTCAGTGGGCCTATTGAATGAGGCAACACATTGTTTTTGCACTCTAAAATTAGATTACTATGGTTTACTAAATGGATAATATTCCATATTTATGTAATTTTCATTACAAAAAATGCAGGCAGTAAAAGGTTTCAAAGCAATTAATATTGTTTATAATTATGTCCCACCCTCCCAACTCCAACTGTACAGTGGAATAAGTGGGTTTTGGAATGTTATTTTATATTTTTATTACAACTGACACTTGGCATCTTTTTCTTTTTTTTTTTGTTTAGTCTACTTTTTTTCTGGGTCATTCACTTTTAAATATGCAATAAAGGTGTAAGTAAAGAAACATACAGCAACTACACATGCTTACTGTAGCTGGATGACTTTAAATGCAGCTTGTCTTCACAAGATTTTCATTTTTATTCTTTACATCCACACATGCATAGCCTCTTTTTCATTTTATTTTCCTCCTAGCAGGGTCCATTCTGTTATTTCAGACCAGTTCCTCATCATCCCTGCATGACCCAGTAAGCTTTCTTTTCTTCATCTCTTTTTCAGCTTAGACACAGTGGATTATAAGATTCTTCATTGACTCATAATATATAGTATGTTTTCTTTTTTCTAGCATGATATCCAATTATTTTTGTACGTACTTGAGAAGCTTCCAGCCAATCAAGTAATAACATTTTACTTTTTCTTGAGTTTTGAATGTTAAGTATTATCCAAGATTATTGTATACTATCAGTGCAACACAAAATTTTAAATTTTCAACAAAAGTCATTTAAACTAAGCAAGTCTGGAAAAAAATGAAAACCCATTTCTCAGCTATTAGACCTCCCTGTCACACAACTTTATAGTATATTAGTGTCCTCAATAGCATTTAAACTAAATAATTTTTTACACTCTATGACACCACAATTCAAGTGAATCATTTTTCTTTCTTATGTTTCAGGGTACTGAATGACCACAGTGTTATTTCAATCTCTTTTAATAAAGTTTCCCAATTTATAACTTAATTTTTTAAATTTAACTATTATACAGTGTTTATTTTATAGACATTATTTTAGTCTTTTTCACGTCTTTCTTCTAACTTTTGGGACTACACATAATCTAGTCCTAGGTACCACATTACTCTGCTGGTATTCATTTCACCAAACATCTGAAACAAATGGTTTGACTCTAGCTTTAACTATACACGTTGCTCTTCAAACTATGTCTGTTTTTAATTTGGATGTTTTTAAAGATGTTTTCACACATAGTTTGGTTTATTTTTTTCAATCTCTGCTGGGATTTTGCTAAAAGCCCATTTCATTTAGGTAGATGATGACACTCTGATGCTGAACAAAACAACTGTGCTGAGACCCTTTGGAAAATGTGGTGTCAGTGTGGTACCAAGGAAACCTGGTCAGAAACTGTATGAGGTATGAATGTTGATCTGATACAGGACCAATCTAACTACAGGAAATGTGTAATATGGGTGAAATTGTGTTTGTTGTGGTAGTTGTGCTGTCAGTAATTAGGGAATCTTATTCAGCTGAGTCAGGGTTAACATGGAACATTAAAAACTGGTACTACCAGTGCTAAGGTTAGTTTCTTTCAAAACAGGATTAGTAGCTCTTCTAACACATGTGGCATGTTCTCTGCTTTTGCCTGTCTCCTCAGCCCTTCACCACCTCCATCATCAACCTCTTGACTGTTGATAACTTTGCAAACTTTTTTTCAGAAAAAGGTGGCTGCCATCTGCAGTCAGTTCTTATTACCCGAGCCAGCTAGCCAAACTCCCTCCTGATTAACACCACAACATTCTTCTCTTTCTCCCCTCTCTCTGCCACCGAATTTTTCAAACTCCTCTCTAGTCACTCCATTACCTGTCCTTTTAACCACATTCCCTCACAAAATTCCTCCAGGCTGTCTCTCCCTTACTCATTTCTGCTATTACACATGTCATTAACTTCTCATTCAGCACAGGTACTTTTCTCACACTGTTCAAACAGGCCCAAGTAATGTCTCTCCTCAAGATTATTGACCCATCAAAAGTAAGTAATTACAGAACTCCGTCTGCCCTCTACATTCTATTCAAAAACTCTGTAACTTGTTGTCTCTAACCTAGTCTCTTCCTTTCTTCTACATCAGTCAAGATTGATACATTAAGGCATGCCAGAGTTACCAGCTTGATATCTTTGCTCATCATACTACATCTCTATTCCTTTGATACGGTCAACCACAGGATCTTCCTTGCCATCCTCTATGACCATGACATCACTGGGGTTACCCTCAGGTGGCTTGAGTCCTACATCTTGGGCAGATCCTACCCTGTGTCCTAGAGTGGAAAGATGTCAAGATCACACCAGGCGAGTACAGGGGTGCCTCAAGCATCAGTGCTGGGTTCCTTCCTCTTCTTCCTACACACCTCTTCACTAGGCCCTATCTTCCAGTCTTATAGTTCCCCTTATCTCTTCCCTCCAGAGGATCATATGGTATCAGCTAGAATCTCTGCATGTCTCACTGGATTAAGGAACACCATCTCCATCTCAACTTGACAAAGGCAAACCTTCCTGTTGTCCTAGCATGCCCGTCTATTCAGCAACCCATCTCTGTTCAGCTTGGTTCATTTTCACTAACACCTGCCAAGTTGGAACATAACCCTTGGGTGATGACTGATAACCAGCTACCCTTCAAGGACCACTTTGCCACAATCTCTCTGCTTTGCACATTCACTTTATGCAATACCTGCAAGATCATACTATATCTGTGTGGCACAACTCCTGGTCCAGGTTTTGGTTTTGTCATGGTAGGACTACTGCAATTCTCTTCTGGTAGGAGCATCCTCATGTGTAACAAAGCTGCTGTAGATGATTCATTCAGCCGCATGTCTGGTGTACAGCTAGCTTAGGCAGGCACATGTCACTCCTCTCTTTGGATCCCTACCTTGTTATAGCAGCAGCTATTATTTTTAAAACCTTGATCCTTGCCTACAGAGTAGTTAGTAGGTCTGCACCTATATATATGGAGACACTTGTGAGATTTTGTCTCTTTCTTGACCCCACAAATCTGCTGATGAATGGCATATGGAGATGTCACTGCTGCATGGTATCAAATCTCAGTCCAGACTCTCTTCATATGTACAGTAGCTTCGGGCTGGTGGAATGAGCTGCCCAAGTTCATTCAAAACTCTGACTCTCTTCTTTGATATTCATTTCTATCTAACTAATAGCTGTTAGGTTTTGTAAATCTTATTATAACTAGTTTATATATTGTTTTGAACGTTTCAATTGTGGAAATAAATTTTGTGCCCTTTTATACACTCACCAATTTCAAACAAGTACTTTTTGTACCATGCATAAACATACACAATTTTCAAGTAGTCTTGCAGTTGCTCAATAATAGGCATTTTGCTCACAGAGTTATGTTTGGTAAATAAACTACATACTGTAATTATGGAAGATGCAGTTGTGTTCAGATATAACTGTTATCGAATCCTCCATTATAATTTTTCCTGGGAAAAAAATATCTGTCCAAAGAAAGTCTATGACATGCCCACGGGATGTTTATTGATATGTTTAGTTCACTTGAAAATTGCCATTGTGAAATGCTACCAAACTAACTGGAAATTAAAACAAAGTAATGAATCATTATAACAAGATTTGAAAAAATTAAAATTTTTATCACTAAAATAAATTGCAGAATTTACCATTGGTATTCAACCAACATGAATACAAACTCCATTATTAAAGATTCCATCCTAAAATGTGTGACAAGTTTAATAAGAAATTTTGCAGTACAAACACTGTGATAAATATAAAACTTTTCCTTTAGGGAAGTTCATAGTGTAAATTTGTCCAATTGTCATAGTTGATCCATTTAATTCTGTCTTTCTTCTAATTTTTGTTAAGATTAATTTGTAGTTTATAGGGTAGTGACCTGTCAGAAAGGTTAATGGTACAGATTTTGGTTTTACTTAGCCAGAGTTCTCTTGTCCTTGGCTATCAAAAGTGAACTGACCCTCCACACTTTGTGCTTCACAGGGATGTAACATAAACTAACTGTAAAAAACACTTGAAAGGATATAAAGAAGAAAAAGATAGATAGATAGATAGATAGATAGATAGATAGATAGATAGATAGATAGATAGATAGATAGATAGATAGATAGAT
>JANRMT010062795.1:1564724-1669436 GCA_026402145.1 Polypterus bichir lapradei | reverse complement strand
TGCAAAAGAATAAGAAATCAGGAAGGGGGCAAATAGTTTTTCACACCCCACTGTATATATATATATATATATATATATATATATATATATATATATATATACTAGTGGGCTTCGCCCCCTGCTTGTTTTGCTCGCCAACCCCCCGACCTGCGCAGAGCACCAGCAACTTCGCGTCTCTGCTGCTCATAAATAAAATGTTTAATTCTCGCGCATAGACCTCTTCATTGGGAAGAAACACTACTTTTCCCTGATGGCAACACGAATTAGACCATCTACAAGTCTCAGACTTAAAGTTTAAAGCCAAACAATATCTACATACTTCTGTCATATCACCTATGTCCATATATTCAATCTCTTTTCACTTTTACATTGTGATGATGTCCGCCGAGAGTTTCCGGCCCTCACCCCCAGGCTGCCGGGAGGAGCTCTCCCGACAGCATGGACGTGCTCCGAATTCCAGCAGGGCCTCATGGACTTTGTAGTTGTTATACACAGCCCTGCTGGATACCTTGGGGACCACAGGGAGTCGCTGTAGGGAGGCTCATGGACTCTTATGTGCCCTATAACCTAGAAGTACATCCTGGTCACGTGAACAGGAGAATTGACGTACTTCCTGGTTGAAAAGAAAGACTTTTACCCTGACCCGGAAGTAATAAGGACTTATGGAGCTGAGCTGGGAGGAAGGGTGGCTAAGTGTCTGGGAGTTGGAGGATTTGTTTATTGATTATTGTTTATTAATAAGTAGTGTGGAATGGATTGTGCTTAGTGCACGTAATTATAATAATAAAAATAATTATTATTGGACTTTTACCTGGTGTTTGGCATGGTACCTGAGGGTTCAAGGGAGCATCAGCGCTCCCTACTGCTACAACCTTTTCATCAATATCACATTGAATTTTGATTCCATGTTTGGAATTACATCATGACAACATAACATATAACTGCCCCCGAGTGAATATCATTTCTTTCTTTCTACACAAACTGTGTCTGACAATAGCATTCACACAAATGAGAAATGATTTAACTGTGCGCGTGGTTGTAAATGTTTTAGACGTGGGCAGGACTTTTCCAAATCTCTTTGCATAAAGTCTTGTTTCACGGGGCTTGAAAGTTTCTCTCGCGGGGTTCCACTTTCACCAAACAACTAATCTTTTAATTCTCGTGGATACGCTTCTTCATTGGGAAGAAACACTACTTTTCACTGATGGCAACACGAATTAGACAATCTACAAGTCTCCAACTTAAAGTTTAAATCCAAACAATATATTCAATCTCTTTTCGCTGTTCCGTTATTTGACCGAGTAATAAATTCCGTTTGTTTGCGTTAATGCGATCTTTACTATCATTTTTTGAGACTTTCAAATTTTCGTACTTCCATTATCTCTAACCTGCTCTGCATGTATATTGCACCAACTTTTTGAATTCTTTACGACTTTCTACTTTGTCATCTACTCTTTGTCTTTTATTTCCGGTCCTGGGCGTGGTTAAATCTCTTTTGCATGTGGGATGTGAAAGTGTCTCTCTTCAAAAGATCATGTCTCGTCTCCCAAGATTTCTTTATTATAATAGAGATATATTGCATATATAGACAGATATATGTCATTTCATGAGGAGGCAATGTACAAAGTAGAGAAAAACATCACACTGCATTATGTCTAAACTAATAAGTATTTTTCAGCCTGAAATTCCTCCCACTGTTAGGTTTGTAAAGACAGCGATTGGACTTTTTTATTACAGCCTGTTCATCTCACCAATAATAAAGTAACAAGAAGTCCTTAATTTCTATGCATGTTCAGTAGGTGATGAAAATGTCTGTAACTTGTTTATACTTTAGTGTAGTACTTATATACAGTAACTATGTGTAACAAAAAAGGATAGCATCTTTGGATCAAAATATTAATAAGTAGATAAACTGTACCTCTGACAATTGATAAGAGCTTACAGGCTTTTGCTGATGTGAACTAGAGGATTTTAATTCTTTGCATTTTGCAACATATTCCAGCACAAAATGTCAATGCATTGAAATAACAACAATCTGCACTTCTACTTACACGAACTGACAGGCTGATGCCATTTTTTGCTGATTACAGGAATTTTACACTATTAGCCATACACATTAGACATTTAAAGTCATCTTCCAGTTTGTATTTTCATCCAGGTTTCTTTAGAACTTGAAAAAAGCTCAAGAAAAACAATTGGAATTTGTCGAATTATTTTTGACTTAATTCGCACAATAATCTTTTGTGGTGGACAATAGCTTTTGACAAAATATTGAAAGCTTTGAATTAAAAGCAGTTTTACTATGTTGCTAAATACAATATTCTGGCCAAGACTATTCCTTAAAGATTAACAATAAAATGTGCTTATTGCAGAAGCAGGTATGGAGTTTAATTTAATAGCTATCATAAGTCATCTAGCAAAGTAAAAAAAAAAGCAGTTGGCTTTCTCTTGCTTGATTTTAAAAACAAATTCTAGGTATGCATGTTTCCTATGGTATCACAATATTTATCCTATTCTACTTGTGAAAACAGCTCTCTTGAATAAAATATGAAAATATCAGTTTCTTTGTATAGGTTATATTAAAAGCATCACTTGTCAGATTTTTATCCTATGCCCTTGTCAGATAATGTATTTCATAAGCTCCTATAGTATTGTTAGTGTAAATCATTAAAATGTGAGTAATTCTTAACCTACTTATATTGCTTGTGCAGCTATGCACTCTCGAAGAATTGTATTTCATTATGATTTTCTTCTTCCTTCGTTATAAAGCTAATATCATTTGTTAAATTAAGCATTAATAATATTGCTCAATATGATAATTTTAGTATTCTTCATCTCCAGCCATTTTGAGAAATAGTCTAATTCACATTGTCAACAGTGACACAGGGCATTGTTTGCAGTTGCTTAGTAACATAGTACCTACGTTAATGTTTACATTTAGCACTTCCATATAATATGTTGGAAATGCTAAGTAAAGAATTAGCTACTGTAAAAGCAGGACATTGGTTATTTGCTCACTCTCCCTCGCCACCATACATTTGTAACCAGAATGGTAGACATTCTACACTTTTATTCCTATCCTGGGTGGAGTTGATTTTTCACATAAACAATACAGAAAATGTTTTGAGACATTATGATCTAAAGGAGCTACATGGCTGGTCTAAGTTGACCATGCTTCAGAACTCCATGAAGGTTTAAAAACAGCATGCATGGTATAGTAGAGATCCACAATGGGGACACAGTTACATATTCTCAGTTTCCCAAAGTGGGATACTCCAATGATCTTCCAGTAACACTTGCACTTGCCCAATATGTCTCTATTACAGCTTGATAAGATGAACCTCAAAGGACTAGCCAGCCCATGTAAAAGTAGTTGACATTAGAACATGAATTTCCACTTGAGAAAATGATGCAATTATCAAGTTTGGAAAAGCTGATTTTACGGCTAATGACTTGAATTTTAAATGAGCTGTTGAAATTTCAAATTAAATTGTAGTCGGGGCCATCTGTTTCTATCAAGTTGTTAACACTCATATATCTTTCCTTCCACACTGGGCTGGTTTTCATGCCAGACAATCTAAAAAACACAGTGAGAAATTGTGGGCCAGCCATCCAGGTGAAGACCAATAAATTAGAAAATGTATTAAATTCACTCAGATATAAAGATGTTAATACTCTTGGTTTCCTCTTCTGTTTCTTTCTTTGAATCTACATTAGCAATATCCAGGTTAACCTAGATAAATGATGCTAACTTTGTAACTAACAAAAGTACAAAAATGCTCAAGTGAATTATAAACTAGCTTTATAATGATACTGCGCTACACATGTGCAAAAGGAACACAATATACTGTATAAATAAAAGATGGGAGACACAGTCTTACAGGATGCAATTAATGAAAAGGATTTTGGGGTTTATGTTAACACAACATTTTCATCAACTAAGCAATGTGCAGAAATGATGAAAAAGGCAAATAAAATGTTGAGTTATAGCATAAGAACTTATGAATATAAATCAAGAGATGTTATGCTTAGAATATATAATGCAATATTGAGACCACACAAGAAAAAAGACATAGCTGCACTTAAAGCTGAGTAAAGGAGAGCAACCAAGTGAATCTTGTGACTGAAGGACATTTCCTACTCTAACAAGACTCAGAGAATTAAATCTGTTTAGTCTCAAGCAGAGGAGACTGCGTGGGGACCTAATTCAGGTCTTTAAAATTCTCAAAGGCATTGACAAGGTAGATCCAGCAGAATTCTTTCAACTTAACAGTGAATCACATACTCGAGGACACCAGTTGAAATTAAGGGGAAGCTAGGAAGAACTTCTTTATGTAAAGAGTTGTTGTTCTTTATGCAAAGACTCTGGAACAAACTACTGAGCCATGCAGTTGATGCATAAAACTTGACAACCTTTAGTAAATATCTGAATGAGATATTGTAACAGCTTAGCTACAGTATTAGCTAAACAAATGAGCTTGATGGACTGAATGCTCTCTTCTCATTTGTCAAATTTATTATGTATTCTTATGTAAAATATTCCCTAGTTTTTCATATAGATAATTCTCATACTCCGAATTCACCTTAAGAAAGAGGGCAAAGTATTCTGCTGTTTTAAAGTGAACAGCTGTGCTGGTCATGGTCTAATACAGTTTAGAAATGTTTCTACTCTTCCAAAATATTTCCCATTTGTTTCAAGTCCAAGCAGATGTCAACTTTCCTGAGGAGTTCATGTTCACTCTGTTTACACTTTTAAACTAACATTTTTTTTTTGTGTGTCTTAAAAGGTTTAACTTCACTTTCACTTCCCTCTTTTGGAATTGCATTTTATGGAACTCTATTTTACAACAATTCATCAAAAGTACTGACTGCTGTCTCATTGAAAAAAATGATGTCACTTCATATTTCGAATGAACCTATGGACGTTGTTATGTTGTATTTTAAAAGGTTAGGAAAAATAAAATTCAGTCAATGGAAGAATACGCAGTTATTTGTCCAAACATGGGAGCTCTTTATAAATATGGCTCTGTGATATGGGATAGGCTCCTGCACCCCAATGGCCCTGGCCTGGATTAACCGGGCTAGAAAATGAAATGGCATGACAGCATTCCTTAGGCATAAGTCTTCTTTATTTTTCTTTATGACTTTGCATCCTTGGTTGGGAAAGGGTTTAGATTCAATGGAGAAATTTTGTCTAAAGGATATAATTAATATCATCTCAACAAATCTTTTACATTGTTGTAAAAGTTTCAAAGATTCAATAAAGCAGTGGTTCGAATCTTTTCTATCTCCAAAAAAATGTTTGATTTATGTTCACACCCCTACAAAACTAGTATCAAATTTCAAGATGAAGAAGTCAGATTTCTAATTTTTGAACCACAAATTAAACCACATACAATACTGCAAGTGAACAAATTGAAGAAAAAAATAGATTTGATCTTTTATTTAAAAAAAATGTAAAAATTTAAATATAACTTTAGCAATTTACCTTTCTACATCTCAATAATCTTGTAAATGTGTCCCCTGCGAAGATAATGACACTTAATTGTTCATCCAGGGTTTCGGGTATCCATGAAGCATCAAGTGCCACAAGGAAATGACACATGATCAATAATAAAGCATTCTTGGGGGATTGGAGATTCTCGTGAAGCAACAGGTACAGATGCACTAAGTAATGAAATACAGTCGACAAGCTTTGACCCCCAATAACACCTGCAATGCATGGTTAAAATTTCTGCGCTTCTGCCAGGACCGCCATCAGGACAGATATGCTGAGTGTAAGCAGCAGCTGTTGCATCCAATTCATCCTGCCCATTGCCCTCCAACCAGCTATAATGTCAATCAAACCTCAAAATCAGTGACATTTTATGATCAGGGCTTGCACAGAAGTCAATACTAGACCTCATCCTTCTATATGGATCATTAAAAGGTCCAAATTCCATTCTCTTAAAAAAAAGTTATTCGCCTTTACAAATGCTCTGCCTGCAGCCAGGAACCCACGAAAACATGCATTTCTGCGGATCATTCATAGGTGACGATTGCACGTGTGATACTTAATTCTTTTTATATCATAGAACAGAAGCACTAACTGATAAATGATCTACAAATCACTACACTGCACCATTATAAGGTCAGACAATGCACCTCACTCAATTTTGGTACCCCAGGTTGGGAACCCCTGCAGTAAAAGTAAAAATATGATTTTAATACAAAAAGGACTCCCATTCTTTTATGGATAATTGAAAGAACTGCTGAAAATTTCTTTTTAAGAAAATACATTTTTAGCATAGGATGATTCCATATTTGTATTCTTAGGATAAAGGTATGTATTTATTTTCTTTGAATGTAATCGTGGTTCCTTCTTACAGCAACACTTAATGAAATCAAAGGTTGTGTGATACTGAATATGTTCAGTCTTGGAATTATCCCTTTACCTGTAGGCTTGTTGAATATGAGAGTCTTTAAAGTAGATAAAAGGCACTGAAATGAGACTTTGCAATGGAAAAGATGCTTTGCTCTAAGCTGTTTTATGAAAGTATAATCTGTTGTACATATATGTCTCTACAAGAATTGTGTCAAAACCATGCATGTGCCAGACAATAAAAGTGTGAAATTTCTGTTAAGGCAGTAACATGGCATTTTTATTTAATGGTGCTGTTAAAACCAAATGAAAGTTACACCTCTTAAGATAACAAGATCTCTTACATTAACTGGGTTTTTGCTATAGGTATGACACTTTTGTCGATACTGGCTCTTACTATACTCCCATTGTATTATAGCCTGTCCTAACCTAGACTGCGTAATACTGTATGTGAATAACTCCAGAATACCACAGTCTGAGCATTTGCAACCAGGTAGAGGAGACAAAAGTCTAGAAGTACCAAAACATCAAGATTTTGAAATTTCATGTTTTTTCAATTGCATATTCCTATTGGAACATTCTTACTCTGAGTAAATAAATATCTCTCTATTATAAAAAAAAATCCTGGGAGAGAAAGACGGGATACGAGACATGATCGTCACGTTAAGATCACGGAAGACACTTAAAAGACCCATGAGACGAAAGAGACTGGCCACGGAGCATCTCGCAGGGACCTTAAACATTAGACTTCGTGCCAAGACGGGATACGAGACATGATCTTCACGTTAAGATCACGGAAGACACTTAAAAGACCCATGAAATGAAAGAGACTGGCCACGGAGCATCTCGCGGGGACCTTAAACATTAGACTTTGTGCCAAGAGATTGACCCAGGACCGTCTTGCGATAACGTAGAACATGAGATTCTTGCAAGACACGCCCTACTTACAACCAATATCAAATAAGACCACGGGCAGCAAAACATCAGTCGTGTAAAGGATTTGAGCACACACAGATCCAGGGTCTCAGCGCATATAATGACAATACATTATAAATGAAATGTCGACGACTAAGCGAAGAAGAAAGCAGCGCCGAGAAAAGAGACTCAAAAGCGTTGGAGAGAAAAAAAGAGCAAAAAAGAAAAAGAATAATCTAGGTGCAAATTCAGAAAATAAGGAAAGTAATTATCAGCCCGGAACAAGTGGAATTGAAAAAAAGCACATACAATACAATACAATACAATACAGTTTATTTTTGTATAGCCCAAAATCACACAGGAAGTGCCACAATGGGCTTTAACAGGCCCTGCCTCTTGACAACCCCCCAGCCTTGACTTTCTAAGAAGACAAGGAAAAACTCCCAAAAAAACCTTGTAGGGAAAAATGGAAGAAACCTCGGGAAAGGCAGTTCAAAGAGAGACCCCTTTCCAGGTAGGTTGGGCGTGCAGTGGGTGTCAAAAGAAGGGGTTCAATACAATACAATACACAGAACAGAACAAATCCTTAATAAAGCATAATAATAAAAATTTTAGAAGTACAGAGCAGAATTTAACAGTAGATGATATCATATAATAAGATTTTGATATTTTTAGAGTGCTGGAGACCTCATCCGTCAAGCTGCCTCCCCATTTGGCCATTCCACGGCTGAAACGTTGCTCGGCCAGCCAATCCGATGAAAGGGCCCCTCTTTCCCATGATTCCTGTGATCCTCCACCAGGGATGACTTTACCATAGGTAGGCAAACAACTTGGCAGATGGGCCGTGGCACCAATTGCCACATTTGAGTACCGAGAACAGAAACAGAATAGGTGAGGGTTAGTATTCAATTATACTTATCATGTTACTTATGTTTTAGTGCTAATCACTAACAACAGAGATGCAGTATGTACAGTTAATCAGCAGCTCTAGTCAGGATATGCTAAACTGAAGTAGTAAGTCTTCAGCCGGGATTTAAAGGCTGGGACCGAAGGGGCATCTCTTATAGAAGCAGGAAGACCATTCCACAGTTTAGGGGCCCTGTAACTAAAAGCTCGACCTCCCACTGTTATTTTATTAATCCTTGGAATCATAAGCAGACCGGCATCTTGAGATCTTAATGTGCGCTCAGGTTTGTAAGTCATGATAAGTTCAGACAAGTAAGCCGGACCTTGGCCATTTAATGCTTTATATGTTAAAAGGAGGATTTTGAAATCTGCCCTAAACTTAACCGGGAGCCAGTGTAAGGATTTAAGAACTGGAGTTATGTGTTCATATTTTCTTGTTCTTGTAATAATTCTTGCAGCCGCATTTTGGATTAACTGGAGGCTGTATAAAGAACAGTTTGAACAGCCAGTGAACACCGCATTACAGTAGTCAATCCTACTAGAGATAAATGCATGAATTAATTTCTCACAATCCTGTTTATTTAGAAAGCGCCTTAATTTCCTAACATTTTTAAGATGGAAGAAACATGTTTTGGACAACTTTGTAATATGTGCTTTAAATGACATGCTAGAATCAAAGATAACTCCTAGATTGCGGGCTGATTCAGTAAAATTAATTGGGATTCCAACTGAGTTAAATGTCGACAAAATATTGCTGTGATCAGCGTCATTCCCTCCAACAATTAACATCTCTGTTTTATCTGTATTTAAAGACAAGTAATTCTCATTCATCCATTCCTTTAATTCACTAACACAACTAATTAAAGACAACATCGGAGAAACTTCATTTGATTTAAATGAAAGGTATAACTGGGTGTCATCTGCATACGAGTGAAAATTAACATTATGTTTCCTAATGAGAGATCCCAGTGGAAGCATGTAAAGTGAAAACAGTAAAGGTCCCAGTACTGAGCCCTGTGGGACACCATATTGAACTTCTGTGTATAATGATGGAGTACTGTCAGCACATTTCTGTACATATTGGAATCGATTTGATAAATAAGAACTGAACCAAGCGAGCACGTGGCCTGTAAGACCAACATCATTTTCTAGCCTGTGCAGTAAAATAGAATGGTCAATGGTGTCAAATGCTGCACTTAAGTCTAATAACATAATTACAGTGGAGTTTCCTTCATCAGAGGATATCAGAATGTCATTTACAACCCGTGTTAGTGCAGTTTCTGTACTATGACCAGTGCGAAAACCAGACTGGAATTTCTCAAATAAATTGTAATGCATAAGGTGTGACTGAAGCTGACTGGCGACTACTTTTTCTAGTATTTTAGAGAGAAATGGTAAATTTGAAATAGGCCTATAATTATTTAGTATGTGTGGGTCTAGGTCTGACTTTTTAAGTAAAGGTTTAATGACTGACACTTTTAGTGCATCAGGTACTGTGCCATGCAGTAATGAACTATTGATAACGGTTAGAATAGGTGCTGCAAGAACATCCATTGCACTTTTTACTAGTTTTGTTGGCACTGGATCTAGGGAACAAGTAGAGGGCTTCATTTTAGTAATTAAAGTTAAGACTTCCTGCTCAGTTACAGGATTAAAATTACTAAAGTGCTGAATGCAATGTGCAGCAGGGTCTGCTAAGCTAGTATTTGGTTTGTACTGTGATGCTGAGATCTGGGATCTTATATTTTTAATTTTCTTATTGAAGAAGTTCATGAAGTCTGTACTGCTAATATCTGTTGGTATTTTGCACTGTTGATCTGAGTTACCATTTGTTAATTTAGCCACTGTTCTAAACAGTACCTGAGGATTTTTATTATTGCTATCTATTAATGTAGAATAGTATTCTGAGCGAGCTTTAAAGAGGGCTTTTTTATATTTATTAACACTCTCTGTCCATGCAATTTGAAAGACATGTAGCTTTGTTGTTCTCCATCTACGCTCCAGTTTTCGACACTCTAATTTAAGAGCTCGAGTATTTTCATTAAACCAGGGAGAGTTTCTATGCGCTTTGATCACTTTTGTTTTAAGGGGAGCCACTGTGTCCAGAGCATCTCTCAAGGTCACATTATAATGTGATATTAGCTGATCTAAATTGTTTTCCATGTTTACATTTGATGTTAACTGATCTAATTGGTTTTCCACAATTACACTCGACTTACTCAAGGTGTCTATAAATTTTGAAGCAGAATTACAATCTAGATGTCGCACTGTCTTTGTTTTAATCTGTGAGTGCGTTGGCATGGGCAGAACTAAATCAAATGTAATTAAGAAGTGATCAGAAATAACTACATTTAATGGAGTAATATTTAAATTTTGAATTTCAACTTTGTAAGTTATAATTAAATCTAATGTGTGGTTATGATTATGAGTTGGACCTTTGACAATCTGACAAAATCCTACTGAATTTAACAAATAAGTAAAACATTTGCTAAAAGTGTCAGTTTCCACATCAATGTGTACATTAAAATCCCCCATCAGAACTACGTGATCATAATTTATAGCCAAATCAGACAGAAGGTTGCTAAATTCAGTCATGAACAATGAATATGGTCCTGGTGGTCTGTAGACTAGCACTATAATTGTGTTGGAATCTGTTTTAATATTTAAAACGAATACCTCGAAGGATGTAAAGTTGCCTAAATTTTTAGACGTGATTTGCATTTTATTACAATGAATTATTCCAAGGCCTCCTCCTCGACCAGAATCTCTAGACTTATGAAGGAACGAGTATCCATCTGGTGACGCCTCTGCTAAGGGAACAGTGTCACATTTACTAAGCCAGGTTTCAGTAAGAAGACACAGATCAGATTTTGTACTTAATATAATATCATTTACCAAAACAGCTTTAGTGCCAAGAGAGCGAATGTTCAATAAACAGCATTTAAAACTGCATGGTTTTTTCTGAACTGGCGATATATTTTTTGTTTTAATTTGAAGTAAATTTCTATTACAGATGCCCCTGGTGGAGGGTCTGGTTTTATCCCTTGGTCTAATTATACACCTTATTTTTTGGTTATCAATTAATTTAAGGTTTGTATCAAGACTAAATTTACTGGATGCCCCACAACAGGGATTATGGATAACAGCTTCAGTAAAATAACAGGTGGGATAAACAACAGCCTGTGATTTAAGATCACATGACTGCGGCCTGGATGGTGCTCTAATCAGTCAACCAGGCAGTTTTGCTGCCATATTTTGGGATAATACATAAGATCCCCTCCAGTTAGGATGAAGACCATCTCTTCTGAAAAATCCAGGCCTTTCCCAAAAATCATCCCAATTGTTCACAAATGCTATGCTTTTATTTGCACACCAGGTTTCTAGCCAGCAGTGAAAGGAATGCAATCTGCTATAAATCACATCCCCTCTATATAATCTTGGTAAGGGACCAGATACAATTAAATTCCGACATTTTGTTTTAGCTTTGGTGCATAGAGAGATGAAGTTCCGCTTTAATACCTCAGATTGCTGTAAATAAATATCATTAGTGCCGACATGCAGCAATAAGGTAGATACTTCATCGTCGGCGACACGGTCCAATGCGGCCTCTATGCCAGAAATCTTGACCCCTGCGAGGCACTTAACATTAACTGCTGGTTTAACATAGTTTGGAATTCTAACATTCCGCACTATGGAATCGCCAATTATGAGCACTTTATTATTCTCAGTTTCCACAGGCGCGCTGCGGAGAGCTGAGAACCTGTTCTGGGTCCGAATTGGTGACCTGGGTGCTGGGGGACTAAATTTTGGATTCTTAGACCCCCGTCTTACTGTTACCCACTCGCCCTGTGGCTGAATTGGTGCTGCTGCTTTCGGCCGCGCACTGACTACAGTGGGACCTGGAGAGACTGAGGCCGAATCAGAAGTTGCCGAATTGTCTAAACAAACCGAGTCGATCCAATTTTCGGTTTGCCTAATCGCTATCAGATTCCTAACGCGGTCCTCCAATTCACGTATTTTCCCGACCAACTCTAAATTAACTAAACATTTTTGGCAGGTGAAGCTATCTTTACTGTCGGCCGGAAAACCTGAGCTGTACATACTGCAGGACACACAACATATAAATGCGCCCTCGACGGGCGCTGAGCGATCGACTTTAATTTTTCACTGCCGGTTATTTCTACTGGTCAGCTGCCGGCTTTACCTCAGATGAACTTGCTCGGGTGCTTGCGAAGGGCTACGTGCCTGTGGGAGACGCCGCCGCTCTCTGCTTCCGCTCGCTGATCCGCTCTCTGCTTCCGCTTGCTGATCCGCTCTCTGCTTCCGCTCGCTGATCCGCTCTCTGCTTCCGCTCGCTGATCGCGTTAGTACACCATCCATTCGGGCTCAGAATTAAAAGACAGAGAGTAAAACACAAAGTAGAACTTCATAAAGACATTCACAAACGTTGGAACTATACACATGCAGAGCAGGTTAGACATTATGAAAGCAGTGGAATTCAAAAGGCTCAAAAAAAAAAAAAAGGCGTGATACACATGTGGAGAAAGTTAAAGAATATGAAAGTAGAAAAATTAGAAAGTATTAAAAAAAAGAAAGTAAAGATCACAGTAGCACAAACAAATCGAAATTATTACTCAAGAAAGGGAAAATAATCACCTCAGACCAGGTGTCATTGAAAAAAAAGAAGGACAAAGTGTGGTCAGAAATAAAAGACAGAGTAGAACAATTTATAAAAACAGGAAAATATTGACAGAAGCTTGAAAGTTTTGTGATCAGTATATGTTACTAAGCCAATTGGAAAGATCCTTCTTAATGTTCCTCAGAGGAACATATTTGCAGAATGCAATCTTGGCAGGATGGGAGGACTTGTGTACCTCAATGACCCTAGAGAGGTATAATCCTGAAAATGTTACTCCTGGCAAATTGGTCTGAAAAAGAACAATCCATCCTAATAATATTCTCAAGTAACTCAAAGAGAACCTCATCCAGAAGAGTAATACTAAGACTTATTCTTGGATCCAAGTCTGGAAACAAAGTTTGTTGGTAAGCAATTAGTGACCAGGTCAGCCACTGGCTGGCAAAAAAGCCATTATCTGGGCCCACCACCTACAAGGTGAAGGATGAGAGTCAGAAGCAATGCCAGTTTGGCAATATTCAGGAGTTGGACAAATTCGGGCAATATTCAAGAAGACAAATCCAGCCATACTAGACCTTGAGAATAGAAATTGGCTGTTGGGATGTGGGACATAACTTCTCTGGCAAGGAAGGAGCCAGAACTAGATATATCTAAACTCATATCTCCACACAGCACTGGCTCTGAAGCTAGACTTCTCCATCAAGAGGTTTTTGTATCTTACTCTGGAGTTGGCCCATGGGAATGGCCGAAGACAGGTTTGGGGATACTCTCAAGACAACTGCGGCATGCTGTGCTGATGGATCATACTATATCTGTTAGATGACAGGGCTGTCTGTCACAGTGTGACTTCAAGTTGCAGACAGGAAAGCAGGTGAGTGTTAAGAGACAAGTGGAGTGTCTAAATGTTATTGTGAGACTCAGTAAGAGCAAGAGATGCTTGATAAGACAAAGTTGTAGTCAGGAATAGCAAACGGTCAAAACCGGGAGATCAAAATTACATAGGTAACCAAGAATCAACAAGACATTACTGAGGAGTAAAGGACAAAATGAAGTCAGAAACCAGAAAACAAATCTAGAGCTGGAGTCTAACTGAACAAAAAGATAACTACATTAAAAGTAATCAATATGCAGAGTATCCATAGAGGGACAGTGCATAGAAAGGCCATTGTGAAATGCCACACATTAAACTAATGTGGTCATGTGACATGTCATGACAGCATTGTGCAACCAATAAAATCAAAATAGAGGAAAAATGATTCTCTTTCAATCAAAGTCTAAATGAAGACCTCAAAAATGGAATCTACATTGCAGAAAACTACAAAATACACAAAAATAAATGCAAGAAACAGACTTCAGCACCACAGACTTTTGTGTGGAATGTCAAAGATACCTGGCTGTAGATGACTGAGAATAGCAACGATCTGAACTCAGGTGGAGAATTTTTATTAAATTTCCTAGCTATTCATGGATTGTCCATAATGAACACCATGTCCAACCACAATAATCACAATAAAACTCTGATATCAGAGTAACTTATGCCAAAGTTAAATGATCAACTTTATAGTCACTTATCTGATCTGAGGCCACATGTTCTCTCATGTAAGGAGAGGTGCAGAGGTTGGTTGGGCTACCAATAAAATCCATAGGGATGGAGCACCCACCAAACAATCCTACATGGCCCACATGAGTAATGAGGGTGTTCCAGGAACAACTAGCAAATTCAGTTCTCACCTTTGGAAAAAGCTTCTTCTGCATCTCAGGAAAGGCCAGAGACATAAGTTAAAATGTGCATGTGATTGGAATTTAGTTTAACCATGGAGAATTACCTTTGGATGGTCACAAAGAGGCTCTGACAAGCCATTCAGTGACTCAGGAAAACTAAGCAGGATATTGTTAAGATATTGTTCTTTTCAAGAGTGAAAAAATGTTAACCAAAACTGGGGATATTGTCAAGAGGTGGAACCAGATGTCATTATCCAGAAGCATTGACTGAAGTTGTTGTCAGTGTGGCTGTAGTCACTGCGATGAAAAACAGTGCTTACAAATTTGAGGTTATAGTTCTCTTGCAGAGAAAAGTGGCTTTTTCTCTTCACATAACAAGTTGCCCCAGGCAGAGGAGTTCAAGTACTATAGGGTAAGTTCAAGTATGAAAAGGAGAAAGTGAAATCCATAAGCGCAGACTGTTGTGGGCAGGTAGGAGTTGTATACAAACAGATTTTTAATTTATCAAGTGTGCTATATCTCTTACCATACCTGTAGTCACGAGGTCCGGGTGATACATGACACGGCAAGTATAAGTTGCCAAAATTAAGTTCTTGCATAGGGTTCCTTGACTCACTCTCCATTGCTGGAGCCCAGCAATAAAAAAGGACATTGTCCAGACAGAACTGCTACTTTTCTATATTGAGAGGAGCTAAGAGAGCTGGTTTATACCTGTAGATAGACAGACAGACAGACAGACAGATAGATAGATAGATAGATAGATACTTTATTAATCCCAAGGGGAAATTCACATACTCCAGCAGCAGCATACTGATAAAAAACAATATTAAATTACAGAGTGATAAAAATGCAAGTAAAACAGACAATAACTTTGTACAATTTTAATGTTTAGCCTCCCGGGTGGAATTGAAGAGTTGCATAGTGTGGGGGAGGAACAATCTCCTCAGTCTGTCAGTGGAGCAGGACAGTGAAAGCAGTCTGTCACTGAAGCTGCTCCTCTGCCTGGAGGTGATCCTGTTCAGTGGATGCAGTGGATTCATTATGATTGACTGGAGCCTGCTCAGCGCCCGTCGCTCTGTCACGGATGTCAAACTGTCCAGCTGCAGCATCTTATTGCAGATGTTGAAGGACGCCAGTCTTCAAAGGAAGTATAGTTGGCTCTGTCCTCTCTTGCATAGAGCATCAGTATTGGCAGTCCAGTCAAATTTATCATCCAGCTGCACTCCCAGATATTTATAGGTCTATACCTTGAGTGAATGAGTGAATGTAAACAAAAATAATTAAATTTTAAGTGTTAGCATACGTTTTCCATTTAAAAAATAATAATAAAAAAAAAAACTTTCAGGTTTGTGATGCTGCTTGTTAGAAAATTATGTCAGTATTTTATTAGGGAAAAGCTAAACAATACATTTTAAACACATGGAAACATAAAATAATAAATGTTTTTTAGAAATAGTTTAAAATTAATAACGATTCTCACATATGTACAGTATGTAAAACCTATATGAATATATAGCATATAATATTTGTAACCAGCAAATGGCATTTAATGTGAGGACAAAACAGTCAACATCAGCAGTTTGAACAGATTCTTGCCATTTTTATGGTGACACTTTACACAATTTTTGCTTTAATTATGTATGCATTTTCCTGTCTGCCACTGTGTTACTATACTGGGAACAAAAGAGACAAGAAACGATGCTGTGGCACAAGCTATTTTCCAAAGTAATATTGTTCCTCAACATACAACCACTTTAACAAAAAAGCAAAGCAACACTTTTCAATGAGCAGTCATAATAAAGTAATACATTAATTAAAATTAGCATTTTCTATGTAAATACTTTATACAAATTATAACCATACTTATATATTTAACAGAATATGTTTTTAAACAGCAAGCAGCATGATGGTCTGATTGTAAAATTGTCCACATTAGCAGTCTGCACACATTTTTGTAGTCTGTGAGCAGCTCTTGCACCAGAATAGTGGTAGTTCATTCTGTTTTGTTTTGTTGTATGTGCATTCTGTCACCGGGCACTGCCTCTGTACTTTATCAGTGTCCTCCATTTTCACCATTTCCCATGTTGCCTTTCACTGTTGGGTGACAGCTCCCATCTCACTTTGTTTACAGTTCATTTTGAAGAAGGCTTGTCTTTTTGGCAAGTAGCATATCTACTGTTTAAAGTGGCATGAAAATATAGTAAGCATTTCTCCTACTGTGTGTAAAAGCTCTACAGGTCACTTAATTACACTGACTATTCTTCCTGGTAATCGAGTTGGCTCTATCTCGAAATAGCGTTCATTATATATTTCTTATTTAATTCTGTAACTAGCCAAAATTTGTTGCTAGATTTGTGAGGTTTGTTTTCTTGTACTACATAAGTGAAAGGTCCTCAACATTCAGGAATAACTGTTCATTAATGCTTATGTTCTGCACTTACTTATAACAAATGATGCAGTTTTACACTATGTGTGCCAAGTGTCAGAAATACCAGGAAAGCTGTCATCACACTAAATACTCAACCAGTATCAATTTGATGTGAGAAAAGGAGAACACACAAAATAGCACATTTTAGACATAATGAGCTACAATGTGCCTGTGATGGTCAAGGTTAGCTCCATGCTCCCGTTTGCCTTTGGGGAGCTTCTTGAACCCCAATCATTAATATGTAATTGAGATGAGCCAGGTATATGATGATACATAGATTCTAGATAAGGGGTAAGTGCAAAAGTGAACAGTGTTTTCTTTCAAAAACAAGTGATGCAAAAAAAAAATGGAGTGTGCCTTTATAAATAAATAAATAAATAAATAAATACTTACATAATCATTTAAAAAGTGAATTGTGGAGGTTAAAATTTAGAATAAAAGAAAATATATGAAACTGAGGTTAAAACATGGCGGGAATCTTCTCTAAAAAATCTCAGTCCCCAGTACTTCCCTTTAAAACTGACATCTCCTCCACTTACCCTATATGGGGCCTTGCAGTAGAGGAGATGACTAACTTAGAGGCACAGCCTACCTTCCCTTCTAGGTCCAGTACTTTTCCATGGCTCCCAGTAGGGTGCCGCACTGATGTTCATCTCCCTTAGGCTTGGGTTGCTGCAGCTCTTTGTGGGCTCTGCGAACCTACCAGACTCCAGCCTCCTCTCCCTGGACTTACGTGGCAGAGTTGCTTAACCAACAGGTCACTCCAGCTCATTGAACCTCTCAGCTGGTCCTCTCAGCTGGAGTGAACCAATTACACTTCAGCTGCACGCTTTTGTGAGGGGCTGTCCTCCCGGCTACCTGCCTTCTCTCTCTCCCTTCAGCTCTCTCCTGTTCATCATTTCTCTTTCTGAGAATCTTCTTTCTCCTCTCTCTGCCATGCAGGCTCCTTTTATTCACCTGCCTAACTGAGCACAGTTCCGATGAGCTACTTCCCCTATGGCACCATTGAGGTGCCTGACTAAGCCACCTGCCTCTGCACGTGTGTGCGGTGTGATCAGCCTGCACCTCAATTAACCATTGAGTGTAATGCACTTGTTCACACCTGCTCCGATTGGAGCCTGCACTTTTTGGGGAGCAATTATCTATTTAAAATTTGCCCAACATCACGGACCACCTGTGACAATGCCATTTTGCATGATCTCCTTTCCATATGTCAAACTGATGCTGGCTATGTACTTTGTATTCCAAGTTGTCTAAAAACAAACAGAAGAGATACAGCAATTCACATTTGAGCAACAATGTTCAGTAATGTTTATAAGTAACAGAAAATTTTGTTGGTAAAATAATATGCAAATGCGGCCAAGTGAGAGATGGGAGAGTGATAGCAATTAACACCTTAGTACCAGGGTTCAATGGCATTGTTTTCTCGTGGTAATTGAGGATCTTTCATGTAAAAAAAAAATATGTCAGTCACGTTTTCTTAAATGATAAAATAATTTACAATTTTAAAACACAATTCTTGTTGACATCATCTGTGGTGCTTCTACTGTTAATTGCCTCAAGGCAAGGTGGAAAAAGACAAAAAAAAGCATAAAGAAGAACAGGCTAATGGGACTGATTTGTCTTCCAAAGTGTTGGTCTCAATCTGACAGTGACTTTCTGCTTCTTCTTGGTCTTAACGAAAATTGCTGAAAGAGATGTTGTAGGGCGTCAGATGCGATGTCAGGAACACCAAGGCAATAGGTGGAAATGGAAGCTGTGTGGGTGTCTTTGCTATATCAAATTCCTTTTCCATGCACTCATCAAATTGGTCCCCATAATAGATTCAACCAGTTAATTTGTGTGATAATATAAATATCTTCATTACTCCACAGGAATTTTATTTTATCATGATTCTTCTTTTTTGTCTTGGCAAATTGTACATGATTTCAGTATGGTCTATTACCCTATCCTTAGTATAACACTACAAACATTCTTAACCCAGAAATTAAGCTCTAATTTCATTCACTAGCATTTCTATATTCTTTTCTATCCAGAGAATAGAGGTTAAAAAGCATACAAAGCTTTAAATTATATATATATTTTCAAATCGGGTTTTAAACCATAGTGAAACATAATTTAATCTACTATCAACTTAATTTTACTGCTCGACAGATGGCAAAAAAATTCTAAACAGCTGCAAGCAAGTAATGTCAAACAACTATTAAATTTAAATTACTAATGGCTTCAATTGTAAATCTTTTTCAACATATAAGTCAAAATTTCCTTTTTTATATGAAACAAACATTTGCATGTACCATATAACAAAACACTAACACATATTTCTCAGTTCTGTACTAGAGGAGTATTTCATATTTTTCTTTTTGGAGCTGCATTGCGGCTGATTACCTCGTCAGTATGGTTTACATCGGTTATTTTAAATACTGTGTTCTCTATCCTCATATTCCTCATTTACAGATGCAGCCCTCTACTCTTACATTTTTTTTTCAAAGCCTGTGGATTTAACTTGCAGTGTTCATTTTATTTGAGAATATTTAATTGAAAATAACTGTTTATTTAAGTTAGTAAGTAGAACCCAGTTGGAAAAATTACAGTTAGTTATACATTAAAAAACATTTTATTTATTTAAGCAATCTTCTCTTTTCTGTTATCTGATATATTTTCTTTGTTCATTTTTATTATTAAAAATGTATTCACAAATTCCAAAATGTAAGTGACTTCAAAAAAGAACAAAGATAAATATTTAAAACTGCCAAGACAAATTCAGGAAAAAAGCATGCTGAAATTTCCCCTGGCTAATGTCAAGAAGGATAAGCATACAAACAAAAAAAAATATCCTTTTCCCACAAACTAATGGACTAATGCAAAACAAAAAATAATCTGTTCTTGGGTTGCTAGATTTTCTAAGCCACAACTGACTAAAATGAAGCAATCTTTCTATTGCACAAACCCTTGGTCAAAATCTAAAATTGGTCAAATTAGAAAGAAAATTATGGAGTCAAAGACGGGTTCAAACAAAATATAAAGCTCTACCCGAAGATATCTAAAGCCCAGATTGCACTTGTCTGTTCTGTTAGTCTTCTAACCCTTAATTCCTCTAGACATTCACAATACAAACTTTTTTTTTTTACATTTTCAAACAAAAAAGTTTCTTTTCATTTATTAAAAATACTTTGACTTCTTTTTTTAAGATACCTCCAATAACTAATTAATTTTTGGGCAGATGTTCAATAGACCCCCCATCCCCCTATCCCCCTATCCCTCCACCGCTGCTGTAATGTAATGTGGCAATGATCTAAAAAAGCAGCCCACCAGCCTTGACTCTCTAAGAAGACGAGGGAAAAACACCCCAAAAAAACCCTGTGGGGAAAAAAATGGAAGAAATCTTGGGAAAGGCAGTTCAAAGAAAGACCTCCGTCCACGTAGGTTGGGCGTGCAGTGGTTGTCAAAAAGAAGGGGGTCAATACAATACAATACACAGAGCAAAGCCCATAACTATAAGATAAATCTGTACTAATCCCTTTATCCAAAGACTTTTACATTGCCTACTGTTAAATGAACTATACTTATTTTATGAGTAAAAGTACCAAAAAGTCAGCATTAATACTCTGGGTCAATAAGACACTCCAGTCAAAGTCTTAATATTAACACCCCCCGCCTCACCTCATGCAGTTATATCACCTCTAAGCTCCCCTGGTGCCACCTTTCAAACATCATAAAGTAGTTCAAAGTTGAACTAAAGAGTCAGAGGAAAAACTGGATGCTTGTTTTGAATAGGTGTAGAGGTTGTCAGCTTTGTGAGAATGATGGTTCTCTTGTGGAGTAGATTAGAAAGTACAGAAGGGAATCAATTACAGACTGTCAAAGATATGAACTGTGGTACAAAATATCATCCATCCATCCAATATACGGCCCGCTATATCCAAACTACAGGGTCATGGGGGTCTGCTGGAGCCAATCCCAGCCAACACAGGGTGCAAGGCAGGAAACAAACCTCGGACAGGGTGCCAGCCCACTGCAGAGCACACACCCACACACCAGGGACAATTTAGGATCGCCAATGCACCTAACCTGCATGTCTTTGGACTGTGGGAGGAAACTGGAGTACCCAGAGGAAACACACGCAGACGCGGGGAAAACATGCAAACTCCACGCATGGAGGACCCAGGAAGCGAATCCGGGTCTCCTAACTGCGAGGCAGCAGCGCGCTGCCACTGTGCCGCCACAAAATATCATAAGACAAATTAATTAATAGTTGTGAGGTTTGGATTTTATATCTTAACACTAGAATTAATAGAGCCTATGAAAAAACTCATAGATCTATCCCATCTTAATTCGCTTCACACCTCTCCATCAGCCTCTTTTGTCCTGTAAATGTGTTGATAAGCAGCAAGCAGCCTGCTATCATATCCCCCACCGCCGCACAGTTTTCTCAGCTCAAGTCTGTTTACCTGCGTGTCAGTTGCTCGGAGTTGTATAGGGTGAGAAGTCAAGCAAAATTACACCTTTTATAAATACTATATCATTATTTGGAACACATGCATTTCATGTGTGTTCCGTGTCTACAACGATCTATGTAAACACATTGTTAAAACAGAAACGTTTTTCATGTTTTAGTAATAATTGACAAAATGTAGACATGAAGTGTATGATGTGTGAAGCCTGAAGTCCAAATATCAAAGAACCACTTTCACAAAAGGTACAAATATAACAGAACAAGTGTGCTTTTATTCAAAAATATAACTGCAGAAAAAGAACCCACGTTAGGGTGCGATATTGACACGCATTTTCTACGACTGCTTCGGTGGCGCAACAGTATCAACTGTTGACTGGTAATCAAAATGACTCTCCACGCTAGTGTTTAGATCTGGATGGTGCATGTGCCCAAAACATTAACATTTATATGTTACTTACATAAAAACCAGATCGAATGTTATTTACCTTGAGTTATTTACTTACTTCCTACAGCGTATAGTCACAAGTATACTGCAGATGGCATGTTAAAAAAAATATGTGTAATGCCACGAAAAGTGCCTGCTGACACTTTAGTATGCAAGCAATGGTACGAGAATGCAGTTAGACTTTTTTTTGGGGCACATACATCATCCAGATCTAAACACTAGCGTGGAGAGTCACTTGCGTACTTTAGAGTCTATAGCTGTAGGTGGAAGCTGCCGTCGCTGTACTTTATATGTAAGAGCCAGTTTGAATGTTATTTACCTATTTACCTTTATTTATATACTTACTTCCTACAGCGTAAAGTCACAAGTAGAGTGCAGAGCTTTCCATGTACATATACAAAGTACAGCGATGGCAAAAGTACATTCTTGCTCCGATGTAGAACCGTTGTCATGATCTGAGTTCACCTCTGTTATAGCGTGTCTTTATATGAAAACAGCAGTGCCAAATGTGAGCGGCGACCACCGCGATCGTGAATGCGACTGAGAGAATAAAACTGAATAAAAAAAAAGCAAACCTTTACAGGTATCATAAATTACACCGGCTGTTACAGACTGGAATCAAATGTATGTTTTTTTTTGTAAAATAGTAAGAAATCAAGCAGCTTACTTCTCAAAATGGACTCGTACAGGATCAAACCCATGAAGTTTCGATTACTAGTCAACAGTTGATACCGTTGCACCACCGAAGCGGTTGTAGTAAATACGTGTCTATGTTCCACCCTAATGCGGGTTCTTTTTCTGCAGTTATATTTTTGAATAAAAGCGCACTTGTTCTGTTATATTTGTACCTTTTGTGAAAGTGTTTCTTTGATATTTGACTTCAGGCTTCACACATTATACACTTCATGTCTACATTTTGTCAATTATTACTAAAACATGAAAAACATTTCTGTTTTAACGATGTGTTTACATAGATCGTTGTAGACACGGAACACACAAGAAATGCATGTGTTCCAAATAACGATATAGTATTTATAAAAGGTGTCATTTTGCTTGACTTCTCACTCTATACAACTCTAAGCAACTGACACGCAGGTAAACAGACTTGAGCTGAGAAAACTGTGCTGGGTGGGGGGATGTGATAGCAGGCTGCTTGCTGCTTATTGACACATTTACAGGACAAAAAGACACTGACGGAGAGGTGCGAAGCGATTAAAGGTGGGACGGATCTACAAGTTTTTTCGTAGGCTCTGGTAATTCTAGTGTTAAAGCAATTAAGCTCATTTAGCAAAGTTCACTATATAATGTAACAGCATTTCCAGGTAATTTAGGGAAGCTGAGACGGGATGCAAGCAGACTACATTGGGCTGCCAGCAGGAAACTATATGTTTACTTGCGGTATGAGGAAGGCATCTGCCTTCAGTTTCTGTGCTAATAAAGAAAGAAGCTGAAAATGGCAAAGCAAACACGCAATGCTTGACATTAATGATATACGTGTTTTTGAAGACCGTGTTTACTTGTAATTTACTTATAATTTAGTATGATCATTTTGCCCTGTGTCCAGCTAACAACTGGAAGCAGACAATGATGATAAGAAACTTTGTATGATGTAAGTAATTTAATTCTGTACCTTTTACTTGTGTATAAAAAAGACCTCATCTACCAGAAAAGGTGTGCATCTTGTTACAGAATGCTGTGTGTGTCTAGTTACAGTGTCCTGTAATAGGAGTGCTCCCTCTTCGAACAGAATAAATGGTTATTATTTAAACTTCCTCCTGCCTGTTTTTTCTTGGATGTTTTAGGTCACCCAAGGGGTAATGGTCATTTCTTCCACAACACAGTCTCCTCTTTCTGTTTCATATTAGTGAGGAAGATATACCACGGATGATGATCTTTTGGGAAAAGCAAGAGTCAATGGTTTTGGTTCCCTATACTTTAAAGTAACCATAGCAAAGGAAATTTGTGGTAGTCTGACCATGACTCTGTGGAAAGCAATGTTGTGCCTTTGTCACACTATTTGCTTACAAAGAAAATTAAATTAAAATTACTCTCATTAAATGGGGTTCCTAGGTTGGAACCCAAGGTCTTTTTACATAGGGTACATATTTGGAGATTTTCCATTTTGCCTGGATGAGTAAGCAACTGTCATTATCAGAAAATGTGCCCTAGATCTGCAGCAATACATTTCAAGTCAGTAACATGGAAACATACAAGAAATGCATTTACAAACTCAAGAAAGCAATTAATGTTAATAAGAGTCAATAGCAGGATATGCACATATATGATTCATCTAAAATGTGTCACAGTATACTGAATGGATAGTTTAATTTTAAACAGGACTCTGATCTAATTTCATTAACATTTTCTCTCTCAGATGAATTTACGGCTTTCTCCCTGCTTTGATTGTGAAAACAACACCCCATCTGTATCAGTGCTCGTTGCAATTATCTGGTGTTTTCAATGACATTTTAAAGTCTCACAAACAGAATGTATAGTTCATGCCTGTTTCAATATAACAGTAATTATCTCTGTACCCTAAAAACGCAAGGAGGCTGTCTCAGTGATTACGGTCTGGTGACAATCACTCCAAATTGTGATTAAATATTTTGAAACACACTTGATGCAACCCAATAAACATAATATTTAAGACAGTATGGACAGTAGTTTGCATACTGTTGCAACTATTTCACAGAGGATGCCCTCTCCCTTGTACTTTTTACCATCCTAACAAACCTGCAGAAGAAAATCAGTTGTACAGTAACATCCTGCAGATACTTTAAATCAATTCAAGAACATAGGAGCACTGTTTGAAACATGTTAAGGGCAAATGTTAGAAGTTTTTTTTCTTCACTGAAAAAAGCACAGGTGTATTGGATAAATTGCCAAGTATTTTGGTGGACTGTAAGGCTTTATAGACCTTAAAATCTTGACTTGATGCCATTTGGGGGATTCTAGGTGAATAGGATTGGTAAGCTTGTTGGGCTGAATGCCCTGCTCACTTTCCAATTGTTCGAATGTTCTAGAAACAATTGTAGGCCAAAAGGCTTGGTGCTGTTCAATTAAACACGTAAAGTGTTGTCTAATTCAGACAACTACAAACCCAATGCAACAAAAAGATAAAGGCCAAAAATATGACTGTTAAAAAATAGTTCAACCTTTTTATGCAGAACATTTGCCTAGGTTCATAGAAACATAAATTATAATTTGTTAATACCTTAAGGAAAGGTTGGACTTTTATAAATGTTCACCTGCAATGGAACGTGTTAGGTTTATTTCTGACTTTGCTCTTCTCACATCCATTCTACTGGTCTCAAACATTAGCGTCTGAGCTGCTGACACTGGTGTGGAAGTATATAATCAGATAGAATGCAATGTGTTCTAGCATTGTATTCAGTTGCTATTTTTTTTTAAAGCAAGTAACATTTTGACAAATAAAAAGAAATCAAATACAAATGCCTAACAGCAATCTGACAGCCTTCTCTATTTTCTCCAAAAAATAAAATTTCCCTTGTAAGCAGTTAATACTATTGACACTTTCATATTACTACATTATTTTCAACAAGTCAGAATTATGTAGAACTGGTTTTATAATGCCAATCTACATTCTATTAATATCTAATGTGTTACAGAATTAACAAATTATTCAGAAATCTGTCTAAACTATAATATCATCTTGATGGAATTTTATGATAAATGGAATTCAAAAGAAGAGCCACATAAGAAAAATTAGCACATAACAGAAAATATCAGATAAAGAAACGTTGAAGTATTTTTAGGACATTTTGACCTATAGGAGGATACAGTAGTTGCATGTCCTTCCAGTGAATACAAATGAAGTGGTATCTTAAGAAAATACAAATACAGTACAATAAAAAATATAGAAACACCATTTTTCACAACTCATATTTTTACTAACTATTCAGACATGCCACAGTTTCTAAAAAACACAAAATAATACCTTAAAACTGTTTAATTTATATATGCCAGATACAGCTTTTATTACAAGTACCTGTTATCTTGTGGGAGCTTACCACCCACCCATAATACACTGCACACGTGCCAGCAATACTACTACTACAACAAGTGAAGCCATCTCACAAATAAACATTTAACAGACATTATCTGCTGTACACACCTTCCTTTCATCAGTATATTTCATCGGTATGATCTAAAAAAGAGCGGTGCAGTGGCGCAGTGGGTAGCACTGCTGCCTCGCACTTAGGAGACCCGGGTTCGGTTCCCGGGTCCTCCCTGAATGGAGTTTGTATGTTCTCCCCATGTCTGCGTGGGTTTCCTCTGGGTGCTCTGGTTTCCTCCCACAGTCCAAAGACATGCAGGTTAGGTGCATTGGCAATTCTAAATTGTCCCTAGTGTGTGCGTGCCCTGCGGTGAGCTGGCACCCTGCCTGGGGTTTGTTTCCTGCCTTGCACCCTGTGTTGGCTAGGATTATCTCCAGCAGACCCCCATGAACCTGTAGTTAGGATATAGTGGGTTGTAAGATGGATGGATTTAAAAAACAGCTGAAATGCAGTATACTGGAATGAGGAGATTTCATTTTCTATGCTCTTGTCAATGCTTTTCACAGGCTGAACCACATTTGCCAGGTCAGGTTAGCATCTAAAAAGCCCTGCAGTAAAATTGTGCTTATTTATCTCTAGCCAAGTTAGAAGTTTTCTTCATTTTGCAGTTCTTGTGTGTATCTGAGTGTTGTTATTTTTGTTTTTTGTTGTATGTTATATTAGTTCTTGAGCATCGGTTAAAAAAAAACCTTTCCTTGCTTTTTGACTTTTCTTAGACCTTTAAGCTCCCAGTAAGAGCAATTAGTTAGGTTATGTTAAACTCATATAAGTGTTTTGCTAATAATGTTAAAATTTTGCGTATTTATTAGTTCATAGTTAATGTAAATTTCCATTATAGCCCCTACAAGTTAACTTGTAAATGGAATATTCTAATTATTTCCTGTCATTCTGACTACAGACTAGTTCAGTTTATGATCTTCCTTACAGTTGGTAAAGCATAGAAGGCAAACAGTTTCAAACCATACTGAACATACTGAACATATTGAAGTGAAGCCTATGTAAATTTGCCATAGAAAAGTAACATCACTGTTATGATAGAAAGTAACTGAAACTTAACATGAGAAAGCTAAGATTATAGTGTAACCGAGAAGTAACCTTCTTTCCCATTATGCCATTTATTCTGTGTAATATTTTTTTGCTGAATTTTTCTGATTTGTTGTTTTTTAAATTTGCATTTAACTTTTTTTTTTAAAACAAACTTTGCTGGACTGTGGAATTTCTCTTTTTACATGCTAGACTCATGCTAGATCCTACCTTGCCAACTCAGTAGCTGCTCGATTTTGGGAATCTGGAAAAGACACAGCTACTTTCCCTATCACAGTGAATTTCCAGCAGTATTTATTGGACTAGACTCATAGCTTTGCTTCTCTAATGAAAAGAGGGGCTGTCACATGAAATTGCAAGTCCTCTACATTTTCCCTTTTCTCACATCTACTTTTATCTACACTGGGTCAATCTAGCTTTCTTTCGTTGGTTATCTAGTATTTTCATACAGATACAACAGAGCACTAAGACATCTAATCAACAGCTTGAATCTTGTTAATCTCACTTTGCTTATGCAATGAAAGCCAATATTGCGATATGTTAGGCTATCATTTGGTTTTCACGATTTTCCTCAGTCTGTTGCATTTTTTTGTCATCTTCAGCTTTTACACATGGTATCTCCACTGCTTCCACTGCTTGGAGTGTGTCTTGGAGTCCCATTTCATTGCTTTCTCATCCTTCCTGAAACAATTCCAGTCATTTTGATGTCACTGGATGTTGCCCCAGCTTAATATTCTGGTCAGTCCAAGCTGTTTAGATTGTGGTTTATGGATCTTTCCATTCCTTGTCCAGAATGTCTCTAACCCTAATCTCAATGTTTCACCTCTTCTCAGTTTTTTTTATTTTGTTCAGTTTGTTAATTTACTTGCAGTTGCACTATCTGAAACTATTTCAAGACAATGAAAATGTGAAAAGCGTCTAAACAATGTACATCCCAAGTTGGTCATCACCTTTGCATTGTAGAAGAATTATGTCAATCTTTCAGGATAATGTAACATTCCCTTAGCTCAGCGAAAGAAGTTGCAAGCTTGCAACTTGAGAATCATGAAGTCATGGTTTGAAATACACTGTAGACTGCAGACCATACTATTACATTGGTGTTAGACGCTTGTCCTCACTGCAAAAAGTGACCTCATACATGGCAGACTGCATAGTAAAAGAATTAAATTGAGAGACATTTATAATGGGGTGAAGTGACATTACCATTCCTGTATTGAACAAGAACAGCACTAGCCTGTTAATCAGATGGAACCCTTCCTTCAGCTAAGTAACCAATTTTATAGCTCTGCAGAGGTTCTGGAAATTGAAAGATTATAGGTTTAATTTTAAAAGGAGTGCATCATAAACCCATTACAGTTCTTGTTATCAAAGCGCTATTGTTCTGGTAAAAAAAAAAAGCACAAGGGCTATCAGTGTACAACACAGTTCTAAATAAATAATTTTTATGTGCATCACTTACACTTGGCAACAAAAATGCTTAAATCCCTAATAGCTGGACATCACCAATAGAACATTAAATCAATAAAAAGCTTGTTGTGAATCTTAAACCATTTAGGGTTGCCAGAGAACATATTCTATTAAGATTACTATAGAAAATCATGCTCTGCTGAGATTAGTTTACTGAATTATCTAGCACTTAAAAGTCCATAATTTCTTAAATGCTGCAATCCTTCAGTCACCATCATTTGAAAAAATACAAATGTAAAAGCCTTCAGCTTTGCATCTCCAATTATGTTTCCCAAAACAGAAACTTAATTGATGCACCACAGGAGAAGAAAATGTGATCAAATAGATATCAACAGAACACTTTTGCCAAGAAGGCATTATGACTGTTTCTAGCTACATCCAAATGTACTCTTTTAAAATTGATGTAAGACTTTTTCATTTTTAAAGATGTTTCCCTTAAATGTTAGGTTTAAATAAATAGGCTTGCTAATTCTAAAAATAAATGTAAAATGCTATATTATAGTAATGTACTGTACTGTATGTTGTTTTATGATGCACAGTAGTGCAGTCATTATTATTGTTATTGCCTCACAATTCTAGTAACCTGGGTTCAAGTACTGACATTTTCACTCAATGCATTTTGCTCCTGCTTCCCTTGGTTGAATGCTTTTTCTCAATGAGCTATGATTTCTTCTCACATTCTATGTTCACTGATTTGGTAACTCTGGATTAGTGTAAAGCAGAGTGGTGGCTCTGAGGGTAGGGATCTGCAATGGCAATCGGAAGGTTGCCGGTTCAAATCCCACAAATGCCAATAGGGACTCTGCTTTGTTGGGCCCTTGAGCAAGGCCCTTAACCTGCAGTTGCTGAGTGCTTTGAGTAGTGAGAAAAGTGCTTTATAAATGCAAAGAATTACCATTAATTATTGTGTGCCCTGCGATGGTCTGATGTCCCATTCAGGACAGTATCTTGCCCTGAGCCTAGTAAAAAAAAAGTAGGCTCCAGCACTCTATATTGTTCAAATGAAATAAGTGGATTCAGAAAAAAGCAGATTTTTTTATCAACTTTTTTTAAATAAAGACAACAGTAAGACAGAAAAGAATCCAATGTCCTTGCGATAGGAGGCAGCCCTCAAGAAAATCTTCAATAACCAGAAAAATACCAAGCAGGCAAAAAACTTAAGAAAATACAAATTAAATTAGTTAAAATAACAAAACCTTTATTCAATAGCTCAACCTGTTTTGTTTTTTTATATTCACATATTTACATATGTGAAATTTAATATCTATCTCCTATGATTAATATATTGTAATGCATGCTGAGATAGATGAGACCATGCAAGATGAGCAGGTTTGATGGTCACAGGCAACCAAGTGTATTTATTACTTTACTTTACCAAAATATACAGCTCTACTGCACACAGTACTTTGGAAACTACACCTGTTATGTAATCCATTTGGGGACCTACCTCACACAAGCTGCTTTTATCGTTCACCTTCTGCACTGAGTAATGCCACACTTTTACACCGCTAGGTCACAAGCAAAGTTTCAAAGTGTGCCAGGGTTGATGTTGGAAGTGAAAGTTTCATTGATGCCTAAACGGCAAGTGAAAATGGCAAATTCTGTTTCAGAGAGTGCTAAAAGATCCAAACCATGGACTGAAGGATTGGAACAGGATTATGGATTTGTCTCGTATAGTTGAGCTACCACATCAACAAGTTGAAGGTTCAAAATTCTATTATAGGTGGTACGATGAATAGCTTCATGGCCCATTAATACAACAGATTAGAGCATGGCTGAACTACATCTCCATCATCATCTTTTGTTTTGTAAATGTGTTGATCAGCACAAGCAGCCTGCTGTCCCATCCCCACCTTCACATAGCTCATGTCGGGCAAAACGTTCTTCCAGCTCAAGCCAAGGCTGCTTATCTGTGTGTGAGCTGCCTGTAGTTGTACAGTGGGTACGGAAAATATTCAGACCCCCTTCAATTTTTCACTCTTTGTTATATTGCAGCCATTTGCTAAAATCATTTAAATTAATTGTTTCCCTCATTAATGTACACACAGCACCCCATATTGACAGACAAAAAAAAGGAATTTTTGAAATTGTTGCAGATTTATTAAAAAAGAAAAACTGAAATATCACATGCCACCGCCATACCAGACCAGAGAATCTTATTTCTCACCATCTCAGAGTCCTTCAGGTGTCTGATGAGACCAAGATAGAACTTTTTGGCCTTAATTCTAAGCGGTATGTGTGGAGACAACCAGGCACTGCTCATTACTTGTCCAATACAGTCCCCACAGTGAAGCATGGTGGTGGCAGCATCATGCTGTGGGGGTGTTTTTCAGCTGCAGGGACAGGACGACTGGTTGCAATTGAGGGAAAGATGAATGCGGCCAAGTACAGGGATATCCTGGACAAAAACCTTCTCCAGAGTGCTAAGGACCTCAGACTGGGCCAGAGGTTTACCTTCCAACAAGACAATGACCCTAAGCACACAGCTAAAATAATGAAGGAGTGGGTTCACAACAACTCTGTGACTGTTCTTGAATGGCCCAGCCAGAGCCCTGACTTAAACCCAATTGAGCATCTCTGGATAGACCTAAAAATGGCCGTCCACCAACGTTTACCATCCAACCTGACAGAACTGGAGAGGATCTGCAAGGAGGAATGGCAGAGGATCCTCAAATCCAGGTGTGAAAAACTTGTTGCATCTTTCCCAAAAAGACTCATGGCCGTATTAGCTCAAAAGGGTGCTTCTACTAAATACTGAGCAAAGGGTCTCTTAGGACCATATGATATTTCAGTTTTTCTTTTTTAATAAATCTGCAACAATTTCAAAATTTTTTTTTTTGTCTGTCAATATGGGGTGCTGTGTGTACATTAATGAGGGAAAAAATTAATTTAAATGATTTTAGCAAATGGCTGCAATATAACAAAGAGTGAAAAATTGAAAGGAGTCTGAATACTTTCCGTACACACTGTATAGGGTAAATAATACTGTACTGCATTTCATGTGTGTTCCATGTCTACAAAGATCTGGGTTAGTATAGGAGGAAAGGAAATGCGAGGCAAGAAATGCAGAACACATACCTAAAGCAGAAACGTTTTCAATGTTATACTAATAATGACATGAAGTGTATAATGTGTGAAGACTTTAGTCCAAATATCAAATAAACACGTGCACTTTTATTCATGAATATAACCAAAGTAAAAAACAATCATTCAGTTTACATGTTGCTGTCAATGAGTTACAAACCCAAGCTCAAATGTCAATTGACAGAAAGCTATTATGTATTCCTGGATGGTGGAGAGGTATGAGCTGCTGCTTTATAAATGAAAGGTTGCCAGTTGGCGCTCCACATTTTGAGCAGTGAACTGCTATTATTATTACTATAATATAATAAAAACATACATTTGATTTGAGTCTGTAACGCCCAGTGTAAATTTTGGCTACTTGTAAAAGTTAGTGCTTATTTTTTTATTATTTAGTTTTATTCTCTCAGTGATGTTCACGTGGTACAACAAACTCTGAGTTGATGGAATTTATCTACATTTTTTTCACAAGAGCAGCACTGTGGATGATACCTGCTCAGAACTATTTGTTGTACCGGCAATAAAAGATAACACGTCCCGTGACCGCTATCAGACTGGACAAAGGCAGGACAGTAACAACAGAGCGCTTCTTCACAGCACTTTCGCTGGCTAATAGACTACTGCACCGCAATGCAACTCTGCTTGGCACCATAAAGTAAAATGTGACTTCCACCTGCAGCTAAAGTCACTTCAGTATGCAAGCAATTCGCCACCCTGCTGTTTAGATCTGGCAGTGCTGTTGTGATGGTGTATGCACCCAAAAAGAAGAAGTCTGTCTGCATTCTCATTATCATGCACCATAACATGGAGTACAGGCAAAATCGAAAAAAAAAAAACATATTCAAATGACAAGTCATGTTCAAATGGCATAGCGTTTTCAAATAGTGATGTTTTCATGTATGAATGTGTGCGTGCATGCGCGAGAGAGGCAGAGACAGATTCTATCTCATTCAAGTGGTTACTGGAATATAAAATAAAAACTTTTGCAAAGGTATAAAGAAACAAGTGTGCTTTTATTCAAGAATGAAACTGAATAACAAAAAATTCAAGTGACAAGAAGATACCAAAAAGACATTATTCACCAGTGTTTGTGTGACTGATGATATGCCTTCAGCGATATCTTTTACAGGTAGCAAAGCTTTAGACCAGCTGTTACAGACTGAAATCAAAGGCCTCTTCTTTTTGGGCACATACATTTTATTCCTGAATAAAAGCACACGTTTATTTGATATTTGGACTAAAGTCTTCACACATTATACACTTTACGTCATTATTAGTATAACATGGAAAAAGTTTCTGCTTTAGGTATGTGTTCAGCATTTCTTGACTCACATTTCCTTTCATACTACACTTACCCAGATCTTTGTAGACACGGAACACACATGAAATGCAGGTATTCCATATAACGATTTACCCTATACAACTCCAGGCACCTCACACACAGATAAGGAACCTTGGTTTGCTGGGAGAACTTTTCACCCAAGTTGAGCTCTGTCAAGGTGGGGATGGGATAGCAGGTGCTTGCTGCTTGTGCTAATCGACACATTTACAAAAACAAAAAATGCTGATGGAGAGGTGCGAAGGAATTTAAAATGGGCTGGGATTACGGGTTTTTTCGTAGACTTCAGGGATTCTACTGTTAAGCCTAATTTGCAGTTACTGACTAATTTTCTGAGTCAGCCTGAATGTCAGTTTCATTAGGGGATCACTTAATTAACACTAGAATTACCAGAGCCTACGAAAAAACTCGTAGGTCCGTCCCACCTTAAATCGCTTCTTAAAACCGTTCTCACCTCTCCGCCAGCGTCTTTTGTTAATCTAAATGTGCTGATAAAAGAAAAGCTGCAAGTAGCCGGCTATTCCATCCCCCCAACAACTTAGAACGTGCACAAACTTCTCCCAGCTCATGCCTTGATTATCTGGGAGTGAAGTGGAGTTTTAGAGTGGAAATAATAGATCATTATTTGGAATACACGCATTTCACGTGTGTTCTGTTTCTACAGTAATCCGTGTAAACACATTTTTAAAACAGAAACGTTTTTCATATTGTAGTAGTAAATGACAAAATGTAAGCATAAACTATATAATGTATGAAGCCTGAAGTCCAAATATCAAACACATTTACAAAAGGTACAAATATAACAGAACAAGTATGCTTTTATTCAAAAATATAACTGCAGAAAAAAGCCACCTTAGCATGCCACATTGACACATACTTACTACAACTGCCACGGTAGCATAACGGTATCAGCCACTGACTAGTATTCAAAAGGTCAAGAGTTCGATCCCACGTGATTCAGTTTTGAGGCGTAAACTGCTGTTATTCTTACTATTTTATAATAAAAACATACATTTGATTTCAGTGTGTAACAGCCGGTGTAATTTATCATACTTGTAAAGGTTAGTTTTTTTTATTCACTTTTCATTCTCTCAGTCGTGTTCAGGATCCTTCCCTACACCCCCCCCCCCCCAAATTGAGAATGCTGTTTTCACATAAAGATGCGCTATAGCTCTGCAGCGTATTTGTGACTGCATTCTCGTACCAATGCTTGCGAACTGAAGAGCCTGCGTGCACTTTTCGTGGCATTACACGTCTATTTTTTTGAGCATGTCCGTGTCGCTCAAACACAGGAACATATGTTGGTGTACAAGAATAACAAAACAAGTGCACTTTTATTCTAGACTATACGTGAAGAAAAAATAAAGCAAGTTACAGTAGGCGGTTGATACGACAGCTTGCGTGGTGCAATGCTAAGAACTGCTGATTTCCGATCCGTGCTATATAAAATCATCACATTCAAATATTAACAATTCCCACACACCCTTCCTACATTCACGACATGTGTACTTGTTGCAGTGTACACATCTCTCTGTGCTATGGTTCCTATTACACTGAATGAGCACCTGACATTGTACTTTCTTCCCTATACAAATAACATTCGAGTATAGTGCGTCTCCAAATAAATCACATTCGAGCTATATCGCGTCTCCATATAAATCACATTTGAGTTATAGCGCGTCTTTATGTGAAAAAAAGCAGTGTCAGATGGGGGGGGGATCGTGGACGCGACTGAGAGAATGGAACTGAATTAAAAAAAAAAGCTAACCTTTATAATTATCATGCATTTACACTGGCTCTTACAGACTGACTGAAATCAAATGTATGTTTTTATTCTAAAATAGCTCAATACATGCAATATTATTTGAAAAAGAAGAGCGTCAGATCGGGTTTGAATACACGCTGACGCTGTTACAGAAGGAGTCTGCTTATTCAGTGCAGCAGTTTCAACGCACAGTACATGCAATATTATTTGAAAACGAACAGCGTCAGATCGGGCGCATATTCAAACCCGATCTGACGCTGTTTGTTTTCAAATAATTTTGCATTAGGGCGATGATGTTTTTACATATATTGTCTCTTTCATTCATCTTGCGGTTTGTAATCAGTGACCGCGTATTTTTTCCCCGATCTTGCCAGTTCGCACATGTTGCTGTATGGTGGTGTTTCTTTTGTACTCCAGGACATGCAGAAGACAGAATAGTACAGAGCAGTAAGTTCAGCGCTATATGCAATCAGACAGACAGGCAGAGAAGGCACTAGATATATAAATAAACAGGGAAGGCATTGTATAATAGATATATAAAAAACAGCTAAGGGGATAGATATATAGATAGGTAGGAAGGAAAGGCACTATATGATAGGCAGACAGGGAAGCTCCTATATAATAATAAAATTACTGTTATTACTATATAGATAGACAGGGAGTTCAGGCAGGCAGAACAGCAAAGGTTAAAAATAAATAAATTTTCTCCCTAGCAGAGATTCGAACTCGGATCTCTTGAGGTACAGCAAGTCTGCTGTGCTCTAAGTGACAAAATCTTACCAGTACACCATGGAAGCTGCTGTAAAAGTCCTGAACCTTTTATGAAAGTGTATTTGCTCTTTGGCTGTCAGGCTCACACATTTTATAGTTTATGTCTACATTTTGTGACATTTATTACTAAAATATGAAAAAGTTTCTGTTTTAACATTGTGTTTACACAGATTACTGTAGAAACGGAACACACATGAAATGCGTGTGTTCCAAATAACAATCTATTATTTCCACTCTAAAACTCCACTTCACTCCCAGATAATCGAGGCATGAGCTCGGAGAAGTTCGTGCACGTTCTGAGTCGGTGGGGGGATGGAATAGCCGGCTACTTGCAGCTTTTCTTTTATCAGCACATTTAGATTAACAAAAGACGCTGGCGGAGAGGTGAGAACGGTTTTAAGAAGCGATTTAAGGTGGGACGGACCTACGAGTTTTTTCGTAGGCTCTGGTAATTATAGTGTTAAGGAGGGATTCACTCACAGATTCAAAATATGGAAACACATGGCACATATAATGATGATCTAAAGCAGGGGTGCCCACATTTTTTTGGCTTGTGAGCTACTTTTAAAATGACCAGGTCAAAATGATTTACCTACATTAAAAATTATATATATATATATATATATATATATATATATAGTAAAAAGAAGCAACTTGACACACGTAGAAAAAGGTTTGGGGCAGCCACCCGTATAATATTCCTAGCTGCAAAGGATTCTTTTAAGTTTAGTCAATGATGTTGACAGTACGGAGTCCAAAACAGAACTGGTGAAGGTTTGAAAAGATGGCGGTTTTAAATGGTCAGACAGGAAGTGAGGTATGTTGGCAGGAAGTGATGTAGGTTGACCAGAAGTGATGTTTCTCTGACATCAGCCTGGGAGCCGGGACCGGAAGTGACAATCTTCTGGGTGCCAGAACTGAAAGTGACGTTCTTCTAGGCGCCGGAACTGGAAGTGAGCGATTTTAGTTCCCTCTCCTTTCTCTTTCTCAGATCGCTTTTCGGAAGGAAGTCAGTTAGGTAGTTTTTATGAACAGTTTGAAAGTGCCTTTCCACATTTTCTTTCTTTGGAATAGCAATGATAGATTGACAGATCAGACAAGCACACTTTGATTGTGACATTGTGAGAGAAAACAATCCTCTTCCAATTCCACATCCAGCCCATAAACAGCAATTTTTGTTTTTTTAAATCCCTTCTTTAGTCGATATAAATTGGAAGGCTAACTAGATCATTTAGATAGCCGGAGTTTTGCAGTAGCTCACGCATTTAATTGTGTGTGCAGGATGACCAGTGTGTTAGAAGAAAAGAGATCTCAGGCTGGCTGCCCTGTATGTCAATCAAGTGGCAAATGCAATAGGGAGGATATATGATAGACTAACATTTAAAAAAAATTTTTTTTGAATGCAACGTGATCTACCTGCACTCCCTTTCCGATCTACCAGTTGATCGCGATCGATGCATTGGACACCCCTGATCTAATGGTAAGCAGTCAGTTTGGAAACTATTTGTAAATGGATTTAAGTCCCAGCGGAAAAAGACACTCAAACAGCACATAACAACAACAACAAAAAAAACCATGATACTCCCATTTACATTAGATTTTTAAAATCGTGTATTTTTAAAAAGATTGTATAATTAACTACAATAACCATAAAATTAGGCCTATTTGTAAAAAATGTTCTAAAATCTTAAGGGCAGCTACTAATACAATGATTAATGAATGCAAAGCATTCATGACAGGTCTTGTTGTTTCGCATAAAAATGAAGATACTGAAACAAACAGAGGCAGCTTCTGACCTACTTCATTAAAGGGCATTAAGGTTGACCTGAACACACATGGGTGCAAGCTGATGGACATGTTACCAATACCAAGTAAACATACTGCACCCTAAGGAGCTTCATCGACAGCAAAGTATGGGTAAAGGAAGGATGGACCATAAAAAGACACAGCTCTTAAAAGGTAGACTTTCTAAGAATTGATGAACATTTGCATATGAATTAATCAATCAGGCTGTTGATTAATGTGTTGATATACTTTGTAACTTACTGAATGTAACAACACATGTATATTTTAACATAATTATATTAGAAGGGCATGGACAGACTTGCATTTTTAGAAACATTGTTGCAGCAAGACAGAGGAAAGAGACATTAGCATAACAACCACAAGCCTCCAAGAAAGCTGCAAGCCAAGACACAAAGCAGAGGAGTACCTGCTACTTATTGGGTAACCATGTTTCTCTCTTGGCTTTTCCCTATATCTTTTTGGGCTTTAACTGCTGTTGATGAGAAGTACAAAACATAGCTATAGTTTGTGAGAACTGTGATGCTCACATCTATCTGATTAAGATGGACGCAACCATAGCTGAGTAAGAGGGTGTAAGCTCTTGTCTGTCATTACTTCATCGAGGTTATAAGCTCTCGTCTGTTATTAATCAATCGTTTTAGGTACTTTGAGAGGTGCGCTCATTATAAGCATACAGTCATTCAGGTTAAGGAGTCCAAGTGTTGTGACTCTGCATATGTTTATAGGGTAAAAGTGATGTCAACCTGGTGCCCAAAGGAGGGACTCCCAGATAAGGGGACACCCACAGTCAGTGGGCCGGCAGCAAATTAGGAGAAAAGGGAGAAAAACACTGCTGTGACTGATGTTTTGCACAAAATTTAATAGAACATATTTTTATAAACCACTATATCATAACATTTTCTGTTTCACACTTCAGACTGTCCTTTCCACCCTCTACATTATACTGGTTCACTGTTTATCCCACTCTCCTCCTGACAAGTAGATGGCCTAAAACCACATCCCAAGGTCATTACTGTCTAATCCTCAGAATCATTTCAGGGGATGGAACAGCTTTACAGTTATTCCATAGACACTAAACATACATCCTCAAGTGATCCCAGCTGTCCCTAAAACACACACACTTTCTTTTGCCATTAGAGGTCCAGGTAGCTCCTCACCATGCCTGTATTCTCTGAGGGGCAGCATGGCTCTATTCATTCTCTTCTGGAACTATGTGCTCTCCAGCACCCATGTGTCACTCTGGTGTTTACACTGTGATCTCAGTCTTATACCAGAGATACAACTGTCTTTTTCTGCCATGCTGGTGCCCCTGCCTAATGCCTTTCCAAGGCAAGCAGCCAACATACAGATTACACTGCTCAATAGGAGATCCTGCATTGCTATTGTTTCTATCTCTCTCTCTCTCGTGAAAGTAGTATGCAGGAGTCTTCTCTACATTTTGCCATACGTGTCCTTAGTAACCTATTTGCAAAACATTCCTCCTTTTAGTTTCAAAGCCTTACAATAAGTTTCTTTATTCTTTACCCATTTTTCCCTCTACTGATCATAAAGTGGATAATCTCCACATTTTGTCAAGATCCAATAGTATGGATGAAAAATACATTTCTATTTATTTCTTATTATCTATAATAGATAACTCATGATATACTTAAGTGGCAGATTTGAATACAGTACAATTCAATATAATAAATGCTGGAAAAGATCATGATGAAAAATCAAGTAAGCACTTATTGACTAAGTAATCAACATACATATCATTCCAAAAGAGAACTGTAAATGTGTGTCTGAAAATGTATGGGTCAACAGCCTGAAAGAGTTCACTGAAACAGAAAATCTTAACAAGTAAAACAGACTGAATCTTAAAAAAGAGTCATGCTGAATTCGAAGCCAGAACTACTTAACAAAAAGTAGACAGTCTGTGCCAAATAAGTAGGAGGGCTGCACTGACAAGTTGCTGTCACCCACAAAAGACAACAGGCACAGTAGAAAGATATATGAAGTATACCAAGTTTCTCTATGGAACAGGCAAAGCAAGTGAATATCAGAATCTTAGCGGCATCCTTCCAGAAGATGACAAAACAATGTCTCAGCAAAGTGATAAACATACTAGAAACCTCATTGCTGCTGGTACTGTATTTTAATTTCAGTGTCATTTGTATTTGCTGAAAATTACAAACATAATTGTTTTATTTTAGGCTACAAGTACATAATAATAATAATAATAATAATAATAATAATACATTAATGATCCTTATTATAATCTCAAAAAGAAACTTTATGGAGCCTTTATGTGGGTTCACCACATACAAAGTGAATGATAAGAGTGGAGTGCAGTGCTTGTCAGGAAGCAGGCAAGAGTAGGACAGATCCAAGTCTTGACAATGGAAATTGCCCCCTGGCACACAAGACCAAATTTCTTTTTCAGGTATGGAGCCAAAGCTTGTGCAGAAGGTTGAACAAATCAGCTACATGCAGTTGGACTCACGTCTACAGTGCACACAGTATTGTGTCTAGCACCAGATGTCTTTATCATCTTATTCTTATTCCTTTCTCTCCACTGAGAAGATGCCATGTAGATGGTGGGATACTTACAAGCTCCTAGCTGGGTGCTATTCCGATTGGGTTTGTACCAGTAGATAAGAAGAACTCCTCAATGCAACTTTAAGTTGCAGAGAGAACAACTTTGACTTTGTAAGCAAGTCTTCTGCCTTTTTAAAAAAACCTGAATTCTGTGCTCAAAAGAGTACCTTTTTACTAACTCTGTAGTCGTACAGAGAGACTTTAGTCAAGGAATAACAGAGATATAGTACCTAGAGGGGCTCTTCTGATTTGAACCTGAGTGTTGAATTGTCACTGGATTTCTGTGCTACTCATGGGTTGTCCATAATAAATAATATGTTCAAACACGATGTGCATAAGTATACCGGGTGCAAGAGAAATTTGAGCCAATGATTGAGTTTATAGTTGTGTAATCTGACCTGAAGATGCATGTTCTATAAGTCAGTAATGAGAGTTGCAGAGGTATTAACTGATCACCACTTAGTGTTAAGCTAGCTCTGGTGAACAGAGAACCTGATAGCCAGAAGCTGATGTTTCAGTTTAGGACTGTTTAACTCTCACCACTGGGAGAACTTCCTCTGCATCTCAGGTAGAATTCAGAACTGTGTTCAACACTATTGTTGTGGGGGGCATCTGCAGGACCTGTGGACAGAACATTGTTAATACTTATTTTGGTGGCAAACCTAGGACCAAATAGTGTATAGTAACATTAAAGGCAGCAGTCAAGAGGTATTCCATGATTATCATGAAGGCTTCTACATGGGACTGTCAGGTGCCAGCACACAAAAGAGGCAGCAATTAAAACAGTAGCCAAAGCAAAAGTCTAGATTGGGCAGAGTTTTACCCAGAGCCCATTGATAATGACTTTTGGAAGACCTAGAAGACATTCTGGTAAAACATTGGAACAACTTGGAAAGAATAGGCAATACTTATTCTAAGATGTTCTCAGCAAGGGTGCATAAATGTTGACTTCAATTGGGTACATTACTGAGAGGCAGAAAGAACACTTAGAGGAACTCCTAAACCTAGTGGGTACACCCTCCATGGAGAAGACTGTGCAAGAAGCAATGGATGGGAAAGAGTTCATCATGGTGTCCAAGGTCACGGCATTGATTAAAAAGCTGCTTGGCAGCAAGCCTATAGGAGTTGATGAGATCTGACCATAAATCTGGAAAGTACTGGATAATGTGGTGTTGTTTTGTCTAACACGCCTTTTCAATGGTGTGTGGAAGGCATGTACATTGCTTCTGGACTGGTAGAGTAGAGTGTTGCTCCCCACTTCTAAAATAATGAACACATGTAATCACACAACTCAGTCTGCCTGGAAAATCCTATGATCTGGAACGGAGACTCTTTCTAATAGATGAGTATCAAATTGGATTCCGTTCAGGACATAGAAGGCTGGACCCACTATTTAACCCTGTCACAGATACTTTAATGGTCATAGGAAAGTTTGAATCCTGTCCACATGTTTGCACATGGAAAAAGGTTATGACTTTTTTAGAATGTTATGACTGTGCAACACATAATATCTTCTGAATGCTAGTTTTAAATTATGGGGTTACTGGGTTATTTGAACTTTGACCCACAACCTTTCTTTATGAAGAAAGAATTGCAGTTGCATACTTTTGATTATGCTGATTGCATTAAAAATTGCTTCTGCATTCCTCTAAGTTTGCATCTTGATTCCTCTTGATTTCATAATTTTCATGGGTAGGAAGTAAAGAAACAGCCAGAATTAGAGAGTACCCAATTTGCAGACCTACATATTTCTCTTGGCATCATCAGTCTGTGCAATTACATACAGGATAATGTGGCTGGAATCAAAATCAGCACTTCCAAATCTTAGAAAAGAATTGCAGAGTAATTTAGTGCCTCGCAGACCTGTTCAAGAAAGAGGAAAAAGATGAGAATGACCAAAGAACTGGTGCAAATCCCGCAGTTTTGTGGAACTTGTACCAGACTATGGTGGAAAACAGAGGTAAGTCCTAGGACAAAGCTGTTGATTTACTTTTCAGTCTACATCCTTATCCTCATCTATAGGTAGTGGCCAAAATGAGGTTCCTACACAAGAATGACACAGTAAGTAAGGGGCTATAATAAGCTGCTATGGGATAGGATTCTCATCAGGAAAAGTAGACTGAAAATCATGGTAATGATGAATGATAATAATAAAAAAAAAAAAACAGTAAGACGCATGTAACTCACAAAGACCTTAAGATCATTTCCTGCCTTCTCTGGGACATAACTGCCAGTCTTTTATTTATTTGTGTTGTCTCCTCTTTTGCCATCCCTAAACCTTACCGCATGTATTAATTTGATATGCAAGTCACTTGCACACATGGCTCAGCTAATAAGGGCAAACTCATTCAGACTGCCAGTTTCTTTTTAATATAAATGAGATAAACATGCACATGCATACACAAACACACAAATCACACAAAATCTCACTCTCATATTGCTTAAGCTAACATTTATCGTTCAAGAATATAAAACAGGATCTGCAATTTTAAGATATAAAATGGATCATCAGGTCAGAAAATGGATGGATGGAAGAAAATAAAGCAATTGTAGTTGTCATGGTTACATTCTTTTATAATGCTGAAATGCCTTCATTTGTGAACAGAAGATGCTTAACTGCTCGTTTCCCCTATTCAGTATTAAACCACTGACTCAGAACTTAGCTGAAGGTATAGCACTGCGTATATGGCTTACTTCTAATAAGTAGAATCTGATTAAAGAATTGATAAAACGCCAGAAAAAAAGCATTTTCTTAGCTAGTACTCCATGCAGTTACAGTGTGTACGAATTAACCATGCAGATGGGGCAGTGGAAGTATTTTATACTCTGGAGAAAGAGTAAACACATATAATGAATGATCAATTAAAATAACAATAGATCAATAAATATAATAATTGATTCAAGCAAATGAGGTTTACACAAGGTAATCTAGCTGTCAGTTTTCTCCAGGGAGGACTATCAATCTGAACTTTGGTATCTTCTGCTTGTGTCTATGTGAAATATCTGCAGCAATATACAAACATGTATAATATATAATGTGTCCTCCCAGTAGTAATTTGCCTACGATTAACCCATTTGTATCCCATGCCTGTCTTCATTCACCTTGACCTAGTAAGAGAAAAGTATCCTTAAGATAAATGATCCAAAGGCTGATTCACTGTCTTTATCACCTGACAGAACAAATAGAAACGTGTAAGCTAATTGACAGATATCTAGTTACAGCCCAGCCAAAACACTGATATATTACAATTTCATTTTCATTATTGATCTTGCTCTTCAAAAATATATTCCATTCTTGTTAACAGTTCTGTGAATATCTATAATGAATTATTGAACATGAATAATGTTTCATTTAATATGCAATTGCCTGAGATTTGAATACTTATTAATACTTAAACTTGTACTATTTAATAATTAATTGAATGGAGATTTCAAGGGGGTGCTGTAAGAATTTAGATAGTAACACAGGCCATGAGACACTGTTTTGAAAGTTATAAATGAATATCTGAAAGAAGCTATTTTTGCTGGAGGTTAAAGTACCCATTTCATTTATAGTGAGGTTGATTATATTTTAAGCTATTAAACCAAATATACTGTACAGTAAGGCATAGTGCTACAAATATTTGATTTCAGCGAATCTGTAATCCGTAAATTAAAATATTTCGGCCAAAGTAAATTTTATTTTTATACCAAGGGGAATTCATTTGGTCAAGCACTTTACAAGTAAACAGACACAATATTAGATAATTAAATAAAGAGGATGTGCTTGATGTCCCTTATATCTTTTATGCACTTTCACCTATACAGGCTAGCCAATAACATGCATTCATTATATATGGAAGTTCAATGCAGTTAATCCACTACAGACTTACAGATCTGTTTATATGCTAGGCCATTAAAAAGTATAAATTTTTTTTTATGATAACTGTCAGATAAATGGGGCCTTAGCTTTGTCCCACATGCTGTTTTTCTTATCCTACTCATCTGGCTAACTTGCCTGGCGACATCAGTTACGCAACAGTAGTATGAAGGGAATGGTAAAGGAAATAAAAATGTAGCACCAGCATTTGTCAGTGCTCTAGCATTGTTCTCCTTCAACCTTTCTTAAGGGAGAAGTTTAGTATTTTTCAACTCAAATGTATTTCTTCACAAACATGGCATATATATATTTGACATGCAAAATCTAGTTCTACAGTTAAGCATTTCTATAGTTTAAAAAATACATAGCCTGTCCTAGCATTTTGTAATGGATGTCATGGTGCATGGGGTTCGACAAGGGGAAAAAAAAAAACCAAAAAAAACTAACCACATACATCCATTTCTCAAGCCAAGAAAGTTATCAAGCATTGATCCATGTCATGAGATTACAAACACATTGTAAACTAGGTTTTATATATAATTTTCAAACAAAATAAAACACCAATATTATGAGATTCAGCCATTTTTAAAGAACACTGGCAACATGTGCTACCCAACTGCTTATCTTCCTTAGCAACAACTGTTCACCCCAAGGGGCGTGGTTTCATTTTGCAAGGCAAAAATCACACTAAACCGTTCCTGACACGTGCTTGGTATCATGTTGATGTATTTATGTGAGAATATCTCCAATGAAAGCCACTGCTGTTACACAAGGAAATAATAAACATATCCTTACCTTGAGAAAAACACTACTAGGAATATGTAATAAAATGATTATTTCTAGATCACTTTTGTTGTCACATACATGCATTGGAAACTCGGATGGCACATTTTCTTATATCGAAATCTTTGGAGCTTCAAAGTGGGCATATTTGGAAAGCTTTTAGGTTTTTGTTTTCTAATGGTGACTTGTTCCCCGTGACTTCCATATACAGTAATCCCTCCTCCATCGCGGGGGTTGCGTTCCAGACCCCCCCGCGATAGGTGAAAATCCGCGAAGTAGAAACCATATGTTTGTATGGTTATTTTTATATATTTTAAGCCCTTATAAACTCTCCCGCACTGTTTATAAATATTCCCCGCAGCGTTATACAGCATAATCCCTTTGTATTCTCTTAGATATTAGGTAAGATTCATTGAAATTATGTATATAAACACACACTGTTTATATACAGTAAAACCTAAATATTATTTTAAAGATATTGAGTGTCTCCGATATCACATATGTTACAGCCATTACGATAGACAGGTCACCAGCAATAAATACGTACATTTTAAGAAAAATAGTATACAGTAAATGTGTGTACAGTGACACTAAACGTACATACATGTATTAAGCACTGTAAGAAGAAAATTAATTATGGTTACTCACCAACAATGACACGATGACTTGTCCGATAACAATGAGTTTAATTTTACTGCACAACAAAGGAGAGCGTTACAGCCCTTGTAAAGGAGCCACTTCAGGCGATTGTGTAGCACTGCCGTTGTTCTTCTTCTGGCAGTCTTCAATCCAAATCCCTAAAGCAGATTCCATCCAGACTACTGCCTTATTACATCCACTTACAACTCGTTTTGCACCCTGGTTAAAAGGACACTGCAGCTGTAGATCTTATATTCCTTTCCTACTTTTTAAATAAAAAGAATCGTAGCCTTCAACAAATCCAAAACGTTTACCTTTTCGGCAATCGTTAACATCTTCTTCTTGCGCTTGGGCACGGCACCTGAAGCAGTAGCAGATTGTTTTGGAGCCATAATGAAGGGCTTGACTATGCACAAAGATAAACACTAAAGAGCACAACTCTTTACACAGCGAAGCACGTTGATGCTGAATGAGCGAGATGAGACTTCCTGGTTAACACTGCATAGCTCCTGCGTGCTCTGATTGATTAGCTTCTCAGTCAGGAGAACTTAACTGCGTGCTCTGATTGGTTAGCTTCTCAGCCATCCGCCAATAGCGTCCCTTGTATGAAATCAACTGGGCAAACCAACTGAGGAAGCATATACAGGAAGTAAAAAGACACATTGTCCGCAGAACCCGCGAAGCAGTGAAAAATCCGCGTTATATATTTAGTTATGCTTTCATATAAAATCCGCGATAGAGTGAAGCCGCGAAAGTCGAAGCGCGATATAGCGAGGGATTACTGTACCATGCATCTGAAGAAGTATCTTCCACTTGAAAAATACCAAACATCCTTTGAAGCTGTCTAGTTGTATTTCTAGTGTCTAAATTTACTGAATGCATTTGAGTGTATCTTAATGATTTTGGGTTATTGATCACAAAATTCACTTTTAAATCTTCTTATCACATAACATTTTATTGAAAATACCAGGGGCCTCATGTATAAATGGTGTGTACGCCTATTTCCACAATGACTTTGAGATGTATAAAAACTAAACTTGGCATAAAGCCGCGCACATTTTCACAACAGCCTTACCCTGTGCATATGCAAGTTCCACTCGGTTTTGCAAACTGGCAGCACCCAGCATTAAAACAGTGCTACTGTTCCTGTGTGGTTTCTCATTCTTTTTTAGATTCCCATACCTGACAAGGATTTATCATATACACTGAAATAAACCGCATATTGTTTATAAATTTAGGGCATCTGATTGTAATCAATCTGTAACAATATAATGGTCCATGGAATGGCCAAATTATTCCAAATACCATAATTGTTTTAGCGTAGTTACTCTCAGTGCACCACTCAGAGTATTTTAACCCACTATATCTGAGTGTGGAATCACAGCACTACAGCAGATGATCAGAAAGCTCTATGGTGGTCTGTGTCTAGAGCACAGAGGATCAGGATACAGCTTCTACCATGGAGAACATTTATAGCACATAATGCCTCAGTCATTAGCACAGTCTATTTGAATTTCGTCTTTTCAGCAAACGCTTCAAAGCCTTTCATGTATGAACCTCGAGGTTCAGAAAGAGTTTAATCCCAGAAGCTATAAACACACTCAACCAGTCCATCATGTGCTCCCGGTAGAAATGTTTGTACTTAGCCTTACTGTAAACTTGCACTACAGTTGTAATATTGCACAACCTGAGCTACTTTATGAAACATTTGCACTATCTTCACTATATGTACATGTATATTGTACTTATGCTTTGTGGTATTCAAACTCGGACACAAACAGACGCACACAGAATGTCCCAAAAACATACACACTTTAATTCTTTCTGCTCTGCACAACACAATAACAGTGCACCAATCACAAATAATAAGTCAGTCTCTTTCCTTTGGACTTCCTTCTGCCTCCTCCACTCCTCCCGTAACAAGCTCTGTCCTCTTCCACCCGACTCCAGCTCCCTGAACGAGGTGGCCTCTTTTTTACGTCACCTGGATGTGCTCCAGGTGTTTCCTGATCTTTTTCTGGCAGCACTTCATGGTGTGGCAGAAATGCTGCTCTTGCACCCGGAAACACTCCGGACGTACCTGGACTCTTCTTCCGGCAGCAGTTCCGCCATCCAGGGCTCTATAATTGTCCAGGCACCACCTGGCAGTGGCCATGGGCCCCAACAGGGATGAGCTTCCAAGTTCTGTTCCTGTGGCCATAATGCAGACCATGGCGGTTGCCCTCTTGTGGCCCAGGGGAGGTATTGTTCAAAGTACATAGAAACTCTCCCTGGTTTAATGAAAATACTCACGCTCTTAAATTAGAGTGTAGAAAACTGGAGCGCAGATGGAGAACAACAAAGCTACATGTCTTTCAAATTGCATGGACAGAGCGTGTTAATAAATATAAAAAAGCCCTATTTAAAGCTCGCTCAGAATACTATTCTACATTAATAGATATCAATAATAAAAATCCTCGGGTACTGTTTAGAATAGTGGCTAAATTAACAAATGGGAATTTAGATCAACAGTGCAAAATACCAACAAATATTAGCAGTACAGACTTTATGGACTTCTTCAATGAGAAAATTAAAAATATAAGATCCCAGATCTCGGCATCACAGTACAAACCAAATACTAGCTTAGCAGACCCTGCCGCACATTGCATTCAGCACTTTAGTAATTTTAATCCTGTAACTGAGCAGGAAGTCTTAACTTTAATTACTAAAATGAAGCCCACTACTTGTTCCCTAGATCCAGTGCCAACAAAACTAGTAAAAAGTGCCATGGATGTTCTTGCAGCGCCTATTTTAACCATTATACATAGTTCATTACTAAATGGCACTGTACTGGATGCACTAAAAGTGTCAGTCATTAAACCTTTACTTAAAAAGTCAGACCTAGACCCACACATACTAAATAATTATAGGCCTGTTTCAAATTTACCATTTCTCTCTAAAGTACTAGAAAAAGTAGTCGCCAGTCAGCTTCAGTCACACCTTACGCATTACAATCTATTTGAGAAATTCCAGTCTGGTTTTTGCACTGTTCATAGTACAGAAACTGCACTAACACGGGTTGTAAATGACATTCTGATATCCTCTGATGAAGGAAACTCCACTGTAATTATGTTGTTAGATTTAAGTGCAACATTTGACACCATTGACCATTCTATTTTACTGCACAGGCTAGAAAACGATGTTGGGCTTACAGGCCCCGTGCTCGCTTGGTTTAGTTCTTATTTATCAAATCGATTCCAATACGTACAGAAATGTGCTGACAGTACTCCATCATTATACACAGAAGTTCAATATGGTGTCCCGCAGGGCTCAGTACTGGGACCTTTACTGTTTTCACTTTACATGCTTCCACTGGAATCTCTCATTAGGAAACATAATGTTAATTTTCACTCGTATACAGATGACACCCAGTTATACCTTTCATTTAAATCAAATGAAGTTTCTCCGATGTTGTCTTTAATTAGTTGTGTTAGTGAATTAAAGGAGTGGATGAATGAGAACTACTTGTCTTTAAATACAGATAAAACAGAGATGTTAATTGTTGGAGGGAATGACGCTGATCACAGCAATATTTTGTCGACATTTAACTCAGTTGGAATCCCAATTAATTTTACTGAATCAGCCCGCAATCTAGGAGTTATCTTTGATTCTAGCATGTCATTTAAAGCACATATTACAAAGTTGTCCAAAACATGTTTCTTCCATCTTAAAAATGTTAGGAAATTAAGGTGCTTTCTAAATAAACAGTATTGTGAGAAATTAATTCATGCATTTATCTCTAGTAGGATTGACTACTGCAATGCGGTGTTCAAACTGTTCTTTATACAGCCTCCAGTTAATCCAAAATGCGGCTGCAAGAATTATTACAAGAACAAGAAAATATGAACATATAACTCCAGTTCTTAAATCCTTACACTGGCTCCCGGTTAAGTTTAGGGCAGATTTCAAAATCCTCCTTTTAACATATACAGTGGTGTGAAAAACTATTTGCCCCCTTACTGATTTATTATTCTTTTGCATGTTTGTCACACAAAATGTTTCTGATCATCAAACACATGTAACCATTAGTCAAATATAACACAAGTAAACACAAAATGCAGTTTTTAAATGATGGTTTTTATTATTTAGGGAGAAAAAAAATCCAAACCTACATGGCCCTGTGTGAAAAAGTAATTGCCCCCTTGTTAAAAAATAACCTAACTGTGGTGTATCACACCTGAGTTCAATTTCCGTAGCCACCCCCAGGCCTGATTACTGCCACACCTGTATCAATCAAGAAATCACTTAAATAGGAGCTGCCTGACACAGACAAGTACACCAAAAGCACCTCAAAAGCTAGACATCATGCCAAGATCCAAAGAAATTCAGGAACAAATGAGAACAGAAGTAATTGAGATCTATCAGTCTGGTAAAGGTTATAAAGCCATTTCTAAAGCTTTGGGACTCCAGCGAACCACAGTGAGAGCCATTATCCACAAATGGCAAAAACATGGAACAGTGGTGAACCTTCCCAGGAGTGGCCGGCCGACCAAAATTACCCCAAGAGTGCAGAGACGACTCATCCGAGAGGTCACAAAAGACCCCAGGACAACGTCTAAAGAACTGCAGACCTTACTTGCCTCAATTAAGGTCAGTGTTCACGACTCCACCATAAGAAAGAGACTGGGCAAAAACGGCCTGCATTGCAGATTTCCGAGATGCAAACCACTGTTAAGCAAAAAGAACATTAGGGCTCGTCTCAATTTTGCTAAGAAACATCTCAATGATTGCCAAGACTTTTGGGAAAATACCTTGTGGACTGATGAGACAAAAGTTGAACTTTTTGGAAGGCAAATGTCCCGTTACATCTGGCGTAAAAGGAACACAGCATTTCAGAAAAAGAACATCATACCAACAGTAAAATATGGTGGTGGTGGTGTGATGGTCTGGGGTTGTTTTGCTGCTTCAGGACCTGGAAGGCTTGCTGTGATAGATGGAACCATGAATTCTACTGTCTACCAAAAAATCCTGAAGGAGAATGTCCGGCCATCTGTTCGTCAACTCAAGCTGAAGCGATCTTGGGTGCTGCAACAGGACAATGACCCAAAACACACCAGCAAATCCACCTCTGAATGGCTGAAGAAAAACAAAATGAAGACTTTGGAGTGGCCTAGTCAAAGTCCTGACCTGAATCCAATTGAGATGCTATGGCATGACCTTAAAAAGGCGGTTCATGCTAGAAAACCCTCAAATAAAGCTGAATTACAACAATTCTGCAAAGATGAGTGGGCCAAAATTCCTCCAGAGCGCTGTAAAAGACTCATTGCAAGTTATCGCAAACGCATGATTGCAGTTATTGCTGCTAAGGGTGGCCCAACCAGTTATTAGGTTCAGGGGGCAATTACTTTTTCACACAGGGCCATGTAGGTTTGGATTTTTTTTCTCCCTAAATAATAAAAACCATCATTTAAAAACTGCATTTTGTGTTTACTTGTGTTATATTTGACTAATGGTTAAATGTGTTTGATGATCAGAAACATTTTGTGTGACAAACATGCAAAAGAATAAGAAATCAGGAAGGGGGCAAATATTTCACACCACTGTAAAGCATTAAATGGCCAAGGTCCGGCTTACTTGTCTGAACTTATCATGACTTACAAACCTGAGCGCACATTAAAATCTCAAGATGCCGGTCTGCTTATGATTCCAATGATTAATAAAATAACAGTGGGAGGTCGAGCTTTTAGTTACAGGGCCCCTAAATTGTGGAATGGTCTTCCTGCTTCTATAAGAGATGCCCCCTCGGTCTCAGCCTTTAAATCTCGGCTGAAGACTCACTACTTCAGTTTAGCATATTCTGACTAGAGCTGCTGATTAACTGTACATACTGCATCTCTGTTGTTAGTCATTAACACTAAAACATAAGTAACATGATTGTTATAATTTGTTACTAACCCTCACCTATTCTGTTTCTGTTCTCGGTACTCAAATGTGGCAATTGGTGCCACGGCCCACCTGCCAAGTTGTTTGCCTGCCTATGGTAAAGTCATCCCTGATGGAGGATCACAGGAATCATGGGAAAAAGGGGTCCTTTCATCGGATTGGCTGGCCGAGCAACGTTTCAGCCGTGGAATGGCCAAATGGGGAGGCAGCTTGATGGATGAGGTCTCCAGGACTCTAAAAATATCCAAATCTTATTATGGGATATTATCTACAGTTAAATTCTGCTCCGTGCTTCTAAAATTTGTATTATTATGCTGTATTAAGGATTTGTTCTGTTCTGTGTATTGTATTGTATTGACCCCCTTCTTTTGACACCCCCTGCACGCCCAAACTACCTGGAAAGGGGTCTCTCTTTGAACTGCCTTTCCCAAGGTTTCTTCCATTTTTCCCTACAAGGTTTTTTTGGGAGTTTTTCCTTGTCTTCTCAGAGAGTCAAGGCTGGGGGGCTATCAAGAGGCAGGGCCTGTTAAAGCCCATTGCGGCACTTCCTGTGTGATTTTGGGCTATACAAAAATAAACTGTATTGTATTGTTCCTCTCCCAGACCTTCCAGGGGTCCCGGCTGGGCAGGACCCCCAGCCGTCCGCCACAGCTTTCATATTGTATATTTTTCACTGTCTTTTTATCGTATTACTAGGTGTTCACTCCCTGCTCGCTCACACTTCGCGTTTCTGCCGCTCACATTGTGAAGAGGTGGGCTGAACGCACCCCAAGGCGAATCGGTCGCTCCTCCAAAACCCCTTCTTAAATGGTGATACAATGGGAAACTAATACAGGTTTTTTACCTCCTCTTTGCTCGATCAGCTGCTGGCTTGCTGCTGCTACTGTTGCTGCTAGCTTGCTGCTGCTGTGCTGCATGATCTGCATCTCGCGCAACACTTCAAACATTTAAAAGACTGTGCAGCAGCTGTCCTATTCTTTGTCTTTTATTTCCCACCCTGGGTGTGGTTAAATCTCTTGGCACAAAGTCTTGTCTCACGGGACGAGAGTTCTTGATATTTTTTATTTTATAATTTAAAAACGGGATAAGAATCTGAAAATCTAAACATCAAATTAAATTTTTGATAAATCCTGAAAAGAATGATACCAAACATATATACAGTATGTAGGTTTTAAAATAAGCCTGATTTAAAACGTGACAAAACGTCACAAAATTGTTGCACTTTTAGGCTTAGGATTTCATATATACAGTATATCGTATTATTATTATTATTATTATTATTATTATTATTTTAAGTTTATGGAGGATTGGCATATTGAATCTCATTGTACTATATAATTATAATAAAGGAATTCAATTCAATAGAAGAGAGCAAATATTTACAGATGATGACGACTTCTTGGAACTCTTGATATCATTTCTAAGATGAAATGCCTTAAAGTATGTATATAACTTTATACAGATAAATTTTTAACTTCATTTAAATAATGTATACTGTTAATAATTAAATGTGTGGGCACAGTGGGGCAGCAGTAGTGGTGAGCTGACTCCCCGTTCAGGTCATGCCTCGCACTGTATGCTTGCTGGGACTGGCTTGACCCTGAATGGACAGATGGATAGAATAAACAAATATGTATTATGAAGATTTTTCAATGTTCCTTAAAAGATTTGAAGAATCAGCGTTCTAAGCTTACAACTGGATTGACATTTCAGAGTTTATTGCGGTGATTTGTTACGTGAAAAAAGAAAAGGAAGGACAGGAATTGGGGGTTGGTACATTTGACAGAGACAGTACTGCTGCGATAGATTATTTCATCAAGGGTCGCGCTAATCCCAGCAAACATCTTGTGAGAAGCAGGAACAAACCCTGGAAGAGGCACAGCTCATCGCTACCACTGCGCCACTGTGCCCCCATGTTTAATACATGCTTTAATATATTTCATCATTAAAATATCAAGTGTACATCTTAGTATTGTAAAATGTTCAGACAGCTGTAATATCATGAATGTAATGTATAATAAGTGGAGATCAGTGTCACAAGAGAAATCTCATTTAAGAAGTACATAGCGATTCACACATATAGAACACACAGAATATGAAGCATTAAATGTGCTACTTTAGTTACAATGAGATCTGAGAAACTCTAGTAAATTAGACAATGATTTTAAGGTGAAGTTTACAACGTTCTGCTTTAATGACAAAATAAACTATGGAATTAAAGTTGACATTTCATCCTTTTTTCCTTCACTGTGTCCCTATTATTTTTTCTTTTCTCTATACCCTAATACGCTTCTGTATGACACTAAGACAGTGGGCTACAAGTCACCTTTTCATGATGACTTTGATATCTGACCATTTCTTTTTTATTTCGAGAACTGTGCAACTTTCTGGACTTGAAATTTCAAGTGTCTCTGCCACTGTGTATCACCTGATCAACTTCCTGTTGTTGTTTATACCACTGCTTAAGCCAACACATAGTACGTTTTTGCTTGCCTCCACTTAGCATTCGCTGAAATTCTGTTTTTTCACGTGCTTTTGCTATTGTCCTTTAACCAAACCCTGAACAGGGAAGGTGTAATTTATATTGATTTGCATATTAAAATATACGAAATTTGTGCGTTAGTTTTCACGCTGACCAAGATTTATGGAGCTGAAGTGCGTGGATGGTTTTGTGCATCTGAATTTTTTTGTGCCTACACACATTTCCACATTTGTCCGCACGCCATGTTTTAGTGCGAGTTCTACACACGGCGTTATGCATGAGGGCCCATGACATTGCAATGATGGAAAAGAGGTTTTAGGGCAAGCGGAATCCTTCAATACTGGCTGACAATTTTTGGACATTGAAATGAGAACCATCAGATACTGAGTACAAGCAAAAATCACCTGCCAAACATTTGTAGCTTAATTGAACTAAAGCAATGTATTAGAATTATTAAGATATTATACACACTAAACTCAAAGTTAATTTAATTGTTCTCCAAATTCTTATGTGAAACATTCAATCAAAGTATATTTGTGTTCAGTATGAAGCTTTATATCATAATCACCAAAACATTTTCAAATTTTTTTTTCTCAAAAATTCACACTAAATTTTGAACGGATTGAGCTAGGCAAAAATTAAGGCCTTTTGAGTATAATGTCTTACTATTCACAGATGAAGATACCACTAAAAGAGCTTGTTGTTTCTGAAATTAATTATTATTACTCATCCACTGTTTTAATTGAATAAAGCAGTTAATGATATAATTCAAGAAGCAGTATTTCATTTAAATAGTAAATACAGCTGCATCAAATCAGCATGCAAATGATAGTTGGTGCTTCACAATCTCCTGAAGGCAATGCATATTTCATCTCTGCAACAGACCTTTGTCCTTTCATCTGTCAGCACCTTAAGTATACAAGTAGTTACACATTGCCACCCAGCTGGAAGAAAGAGAGCCTAACCAAAACTAAAATCAAAATTCATACTATGCCCCTTCACATTTCAATAATTTATCAAGAAATAAAAAGAATTTACTTGCAATGAACAAAACAAAACCAGAAATGTATTATAACAATAAACAAACCTTGATACACAAACAATAACTTAAAGTTATTATAAAGTCATGTTATAAACCCCTTTCCAAGCTTAAACAAGTTACTTTAACCTTATTTCAAAATCAGACTTGCATGTGTTTATTGTACTTTGATTTTGGTGTATGTATTATGCTTGGTTATTTTGCTGCTTTAAATGTTCTGGGTTTTGACCTTTGCATGTTATTTAAAAAAAAAAAAAACTTTTCTCATTTGTCTCCTGGTGTTTTTCAAACATTCTTTCTGCCTTTTGTTTACCATCACATAAAAAAATATTTTGGCAAAATCACTTTCATCCCAAAATAAGAAATGGCTTATCAAACACAGACACTCTAATTTCTGCTGCCCGCACAATGAGACATTTACTTCCTCATTATCAGAGAACTCAGAAGCAGAAAGGTCTTTTAAAATATGTGAATTAGGCTTCTTATTTTCTACTGCTGACCCAAAAAAAACCAAACCATCTGTAATGTTCAGCTTTGTGGTTTCTTTTTGTTATTTATATTTTCAACAGACCTACCTTTTCACAGAAATACTAATGTTAATACCACACAATACACTTTATCAACTTGTTCTGCTAGCTTTTACAGTACTGTCCCTAAATCAGTTTACCCTACACTATTTCTAGATTACTTCTGCCATGTTGTCTTTGTAGTCTTATATTATAATCATTCCCGATTTTCAAAGCTCTTTATGATACCTGCTGCTAACACTTATCATATATATTGTAATTCCAATCTCCTTAAGGTATTTGTCAGTGCTGCATTTGTGTTCTTTATTATTTATTTAAAGAGGCACTGTCTGTTGCTCTCACTTAATAAGCATGGAGCATACCAGTTGAACTAATCACACTATTTAAAAATCATGACACGTCATTAAAAAGAAGAAACTGCCACAGTCAACAAGTTCAGTAGCATCTGGTATGAACTTGAACCTATTTCTGTGCTGGTTTTTTTTTCACCAACATTTTTTTCTACTCCCTGTTTCTGTTGTGATGCTTGTGATTTCACACTAATTAGATGTGCTCTTTATAGCATGTGGCCATGCCATGGATGTCATTTGAACACACTTGTGATGTCACAAGAACCATTTTGTCAAAAGGAATAGTGTAATACTCTTGTACTGCACACTTTAGAGAAGAAAATAAATAAAGGAAATATACTATTTTGTTAGAAAGGCCAAGAAATATGATGTGGAGGAACGGGGGAAAAACCAATAGCTAAAGTGTCAGGAAAAATTAAGAAAAAGCTGTGCTATAAGTAACAGAAGAACTAAAGTAAAAAAAAAAATAGTGATCAGTGCTAATGAAAAAATAAACTTTTTGCTTTTCAATTTAGTTTGGAAATCATGGACCATTTGATTCTGAAGAAGAAATTTTGTCTTTTGTTTACTGGATAGTTTGATTACTTTTTAATAAATATGGGTGATATCACATGCTCTTGAATTAGCTCTGAACCCAAAATAAGGGCAAGGAGACAAACCATATTAAAAAAAAGATATTATACACAACAAGAGTACATATTGTGACAAAATAATGAATTATTAAGGCAGGGGATCTGATCTCATTGAACGGGTGGAAGATGGTAATCTAAGTGATGATTTCATTCTCTGCCATGTCAAAAGAAGGGAAAAACCATGTCTGTTTGTTACAGAGGGTATAAATAAAAAGTTATGAAAATGTTCCACTAACAAATGTTCTATTATATTCAGTATTTACTGAAAATTGCTTAAAACCCATACCTTAAAGATTTATTGTATTAAAAAAAGACAATTTTAGACCACTTAACATAAAAGTAAATATTTTCAGCGAGACCTAAACATACTTTTTGCCATTTTAGTGAACCACTCCATAGCCCATATTGACTAAATTTACACTCGCTGCCAAAATGCAGAAGTGGTACACCTCTTTCCCCAACTGTTGACGCTGATTGAACATTAGAACACTCTAGACGAGAACAGGCCATTCAACCCAACAAAGCTCGCCAGTCCTATCCACTTGTTTCCTCCAAGAAAACATCAAGTCGAGTTTTGAAAGTCCCTAACGTCTTACTGTCTACCACACTACATGGTAGCTTATTCCAAGTGTCTATCGTTCTTTGTGTAAAGAAAAACTTCCTAATGTTTGTGCGAAATTTACTCTTAACGTGTTTCCAACTGTGTCCCCGTGTTCTTGATGAACTCATTTTAAAATAACAGTCTCGATCCACTGTACTAATTCCCTTCATAATTTTAAACACTTCAATCATGTCACCTCTTAATCTTCTTTTGCTTAAACTGTATAGGCTCTGCTCTTTTAATCTTTCCTCATAATTCAACCCCTGTACCCCTGGAATCAGCCTAGTCGCTCTTCTCTGGACCTTTTCTAGCGCTGCAATGTCCTTTTTGTAGCCTGGAGACCAAAACTGCACACAGTACTCAAGATGAGGCTTCACCAGTGCATTATAAAGGTTGAGCATAACCTCCTTGGACTTGTACTCCACACATCGTGCTATATATCCTAACATTTTGTTAGCCTTCTTAATGGCTTCTGAACACTGTCAGGAAGTTGATAGCTTATAGTCCGCTATGACTCCTAAGTCCTTCTCATAAGGTGTACTCTCGATTTTCCGACCGCCCATTGTGGATTCAAACCTAACATTTTTACTTCCTATGTGTAATACTTTACATTTACTGACATTAAATTTCATCTGCCACAAATCTGCCCAATTCTGTATGCTATCCAAGTCCTTCAGTAATGATATAACAAATTTCAAATTATCTGCTAATCCACATATCTTGGTATCATCTACAAACTTAACCAGGTTGTTACTTATATTCCTATCTAAATCATTTATATATATTTAAAAAAGCAGCGGCCCTAGCACTGGAACACCACTCTTAACATCGGCCAGTTCTGATGAGGTTCCTCGCACCATCACCCTCTGCTTCCTGTGTCTGAGCCAATTCTGCACCCATCTAAAAACATCACCCTGAACTCCCACTTCTTTTAATTTGATGCCCAACCTCTCATGTGGCACTTTATCAAATGCTTTCTGAAAGTCCAGATAAATAATATCATAAGCTCCACTTTGATCGCATCCTTTTGTTGCCTCCTCATAGAATTCCAGCATGTTAGTAAAACACGACCTCCCTCTTCTGAACCGATGCTGACTGTTCCTAATAACTACTGTCCTTGTAAAGTGTTGCTCAATCTTATCCTTAATAATTCCTCCCATTAATTTTCCTGTAATGCATGTTAAGCTTACTGGCCTATAGTTGCTTGGATCTGCCCTATCACCCTTTTAATATAATGGGATGAAATTTGCCATTTTCCAGTCCTTCGAAATCTCTCCAGTGCGCAGTGACTTCCTAAAAATATGTGTCAAGGGTTTATATATGCACTTACTAGCCTCCTTAAGAACACGAGGATAAATATTATCTGGTCCTGGTGATTTGTTTGATTTCATCTTATTTAATCTGAGCAGCACTTCTCCCTCTACAATTTCCAAATCCCTCAGTACCTCCTTAGTAGTTGCGTTTACCTCTGGGCGGTTGTCCACTTACTCACTTGTAAACACCTCAGAAAAATGTAAGTTTAGGGCATCCGCTATTTCACTGTCTGTGTCTTTTAATTCCCCTTTACTATTCCTGATTCACTTGACCTCCTCCTTGACTGTTCTTTTACTACTAAAATACTGAAAGAGTCTCTTAGGGTCTTCTTTCGCCTTATCTGCTATATTCCTCTCCAACTGTCTTTTAGCCTTCCTGATATCCTCCTTAATGGTTGCCCTCATGTTCTCATACGCTCTACGATTCACTTTGCAGTCATTAGTCTTATATGCCTTATAAAGCAGTTTTTTCCTTTGCAACTTTGTGGAATTTGACCCGGACACAGACAGGCAGACACGTTAGATTCACCCCACACACATTTACTGAGAGTTTCCATTTACAATAATTCAGCTCACAAGCCCCAATACCCCACAGTTCTGGCCAAATCACAATGCCTTTTCACTTTCTCTTCAGACCGCCTCCTTCTCTCCTCCAGAGACCTCGTCCTTCTTCCACCTGACTCAAGTCATCCTCTGAAGGGAGGCGGCCCTTTTAAATAAGCACCCGGATGTGCTCCAGGTGTGTTCCCGGCACTCTCCCACCAACATGCCCCAGTGTGGCGGAAGTGCTGGCTCTATCCCTGGAAGCACTCCGGGTGTCCCTTTTTCTTCCCCCCAGCAGTTCCAGGTGTGGCAGAAGTGCTGAGGTCCAGGGTCCTACTGGTATTGGGGTGCACCCTGGCGGTGACCACGAGCCCCTACAGGGTTGAGCTTCCCAGCTCTGTACCCATGGTCCCCAGGGCGGTCGCTCCATCGAGGTCTGGAGGAGGCACAAGCCCTCCTCCGGTGTTCTAGGGCGTCCCGGCTGGGTACCATCCCCATCCAGGTACCACAGTGCCCCATCACCAGCGAAGACACGTCGGTCGGAGCGACACGTCCTGTGAGGGCAACTCCTCCCTGAAGTGGGTCCTACTATACGTCCAGGGTCCAAGCCGGCACCCTGGGACGTACCACTTCGGCACCCCTTCCAAGGTTTTCGTGCCCCTTTGGTCCGAGTCACTCGCGCCTCTGTAGCCTCCGCTAACAGTGGCAGTGCCCCATCGGCAGCGAAGAATCCTCCAACGAAGCATCTCGTCCCGTGAGGGAAGGTTCCCAACGAAGCAGGTCCTACTGCGCGTCCAGGGTCCAATCCGGCACCCCACAACTTGCCTTTTCGGCACCTCCTCCGTGGGTTCCATGCCCAACGGGCCCGCTCTCACTTTCTTTTTCCCCGCTGACTCTGGGGCTTCCCTCTGCCTCCGTAGAGGATGGTCTCTCTTTGGACGTGAGCGTCCTGCCTCACATCCTCCCTTGTTGGAGGAACTGGCATTCTCCCCTCGATTCCTCCCCTTCTTCTGGGACGCTATAACGGTTTGAGTCTGCCTATGGGAAAGGTACAGATCCTGTCTGGTTTGCATCCCTACAGAGTGACGCGAGACTGCTGCAGGCTCGGGGCGTAGGGCGCTATGACCCAGGGCACTCATCAGCCCGCGTCCTGCCGACCCTTTCACTGTCTTTCCCCTCACCTCGCACACAGCACTCACCGCCGCATGCAGTGTCGGAGAACCCTCTACTCGGTTCCGATCACACAAATCACTGGCCTTTTCGGTGGGCTCTCCTTTATGCTTTATGGAGTTGGCTTCACTCACTGTCTTCGCGGTACCTCTCCGGCCGAAGAATCCAGTGTTGCACCGTTCTGTCGTTTCCAGTGACATCACCGATGCGACTGCCTTCCCCTTCAGCTTCTGCAACTCTGTACGGAGAGTACTGTACTCAGCACCTATTCCAAAAATGAGAAGCACAGAAAGTCAGCAGACGATTGACTTAACTGAGTGTCAGTCATGTTCGCCAACTGCTTCCTGTGAGGCTCCTCTAGCCCAATTGGGTCTCTCCCTGGCACAAGACGGACATTCCTTGCTCCCGCCTCTATACATTCATTGGATGGCATACAAGACACACCGTCCAACCCCGTGCCTGTCTCAGGGAGGGATTTCCGATCCGCGGCCATCTTGGTTCTCCTCCTCCTGGTGCGACGACATACTGGCTCTTCTAGTTGCAGCGTCTCCTTCATGGCAGCTCTCCCTGCCGCTGCTGCGTCCACAAAGCGCCGCGGTTCGGTGTGCATCTGCCATCCGTATGGACCCAGGCAGCCCCTGCCTGCTAAACTCAAAACAAGCTCAGCCCTCCCGGGCTGGCTGTCAGCACAGAGGGACCATGGTTCCCAGATTCCGTCTGACCGAGGCGACTGCCTCGGCATGGTCTTCTTATATGCCACGCTGTCCTGGACGCCTTCATTGGCAGCACACTCACAGGAGCCCGCTGCACCCCTGCAACACCCGTCGATGCTTTGCCGCACCAGGTAGAAATCTGACTGCTTTCCAGTGGCAGTCTGGGGGTTTTTTCGTTTTCTCGGGGCCGTGAGCGCTCCGCACCCTCAGAACGTGTGCGGGGGTGCCTGCTGCTCCGGGCCATCCACAAACTATTTGTTTTGGGGTCCCCGTCTTGGAACAGATGGAGGGCCCCATGTTGGGCGCCATTGTGGAATTTGACCCAGACACAGACAGGCTGACATGTTAGATTCAACCCACACACATTTATTGAGGGTTTCCATTTACAGTAATTCATCTCACAAGCCCCAATACCCCACAGTTCTGGCCAAATTACAATGCCTTTTCACTTTCTCTTCAGACCGCCTCCTTCTCTCCTCCAGAGACCTCGTCCTTCTTCCACCCGACTCAAGTCATCCTCTGAAGGAAGGCGGCCCCTTTAAATAAGCACCCGGATGTGCTCCAGGTGTGTTCCCGGCACTCTCCCACTGACACGCCCCAGTGTGGCGTAAGTGCCGGTTGTATCCCCGGAAGCACTCCAGGTGTCCCCTTTTCTTTCCGCCAGCACTTCCAATTGTGGCGGAAGTGCTGAGGTCCAGGGTCCTACTGGTATTGGGGTGCCCCCTGGTGGTGACCACGGGCCCCTACAGGGTCGAGCTTCCCAGCTCTGTACCTGTGGTCCCCAGGGCGGTTGCCCCCTCGAGGTCTGGAGGAGGCACAAGCCCTCCTCCGGTCTTCTAGGGCATCCCGGCTGGGTACCACCCCCATCCGGTTACCACAAACTTCTTTTTTAAATCTTTATTAATCCACCGTGGAGTTTTTCTAGTTTCTGATTAATTCCAGAATTAGGTATGTATCTGTCCTGCATTACATGTTAAACATTTTAAACCTGTTCCACTACTCCTCAACTGTCTAAACACTTAAAAGCTTATCCCTGTGTGCTACTTAGACATTGTCACATCTGCTCAATATTAGGCCTACCAAAGTTCAACTTAACAATTTTAGTCTTTGCATCTGCACTCTTACAAAATACTGAGAATTGTATTATATTATGGTCACTTGACCCTAGTGGTTCAATCACCTCTACACCCTCAATTCTATCCTGATTATTACAAAATACTAAATCCAGACAGACTTTACCCCATGTTGGTGCTTTAACATGCTGTGTTAAAAAATCGAAATTGAAATGCAGTTCTCACAGAGCTGCCGCTAAGCATAACTGCAATATGTCTGCTTTCTTCTTCATGCAATCTATAAACATAAATTAAAATGCAATGCACATTTGTATTAAATTTAAACTGACAATAAAATTGTGTGGCGTAGTGAAAAGCAATCAATCATTTAGTTGGTATGTTTTTAATTATGACACGATAAAACCATGTCAAAATCATATGTCTCACATGCACACGTATTGCATTTCAATGTAGTTAACACGCTGGATTGCATTTCATTTTGGCACAAATAATCTTCCATAGTTATTAGGTGCCTGACTGTTTTCCTGAAAACAACAACGTATTTCCTACTACTGTATTATGTGCTCCGTAATCTTTACAACCATTCCTATCAAACTTCCCCTAAGCATTTTGCTGGTCTTTTATGTATGATGCTTTTCTATCCTAGAAGCTTCTGACACCGTTCTTTTAATAACCCCTTCATTACGGGTTTTCTTTTAAATCAATTAATTAATAAGAGACTGATTTCTGTCGTTACTTGCACTCCTTGACAGGAGTTTTATTCTTAGTCTGAACTTTGTCACTACATCACTTTTCTTATATTTTATTTTAACGCCTAATGCTTGTTCTACATAGGAATATACTTCTGACTGTATGCCCTTCTTTCTCTACTTTATTATTATTATCTAACTTAATTTTAGTTTTTAATTGCGTTCTCAACTGCTTTTGCTAAGTTTATTGCTTTCTAAGAACAAAGATGGCAGGGCTATCACTATGTGATAGACTAGGTTTAACTATAACATGGGCATCACCACATACAAAAGTGATTTTGTATATAAAAGGATGTTCAGACAGTGGGTAAGATCATCATCTATTTTAATTTTAAATGCATAACAAAATTTTGTAAGTATGACATTTATACTGTTGATTTTGTAACAATCTAATGTTTCTGCTTTTTCTCTACCTTTTCAATTAATTTTCCCAGCACAGAGGAGTTCATAGGTGCTTATTAGGAGATAGATAGTGCAGGCATATGATCACATAATTAATGCATAATTAATGTATTTTATTGATTGAGTTATTACTTTGTTATGTTTAAATTTATTTAATTTATGTACAGCACTTTGGTCAGCGGCTGTTGTATGTAAAGTGCTTTATAAATAAAGTTGACTTGACTTGACTTGACATGAAAAAGAAGATTGTGGGTATGGCCTTCCTTCAAGGACAAGGGTAAGCAATAAGTACAAAAGTGTTTCTGTAATGGTAATTAAAATTAGTATTGTGAATCAATATATTTTAAATTGTCAATTAATCTATCATTGCTACTATAATAGTGATTCTGAAATTAATCTTATAACAGGTAGTTTTTCATAGACAATGCTTTTGTAGTGTGGCATTACAAGTTTGTCTCTTAAACACTTTTCATGTTCATATGTAACCTTTTTATATATTATCAATGCATCCTTACTAGAAAGAACTAATAAGGGGTGAAGGTGCACATTTATGTAATTAAATGATTATCAGGGTTAGTTTTATGCTGCCTTCTTTCCAAAACAAGCATCTAAATTGAGTTCCATTTTAAGCCACATTCCAACTGTACCAGGTGCCTTTCTCATTTATTATTTATTTTAAAGCTTGAAACAGGATGTGTTTCTAGCTGTAGTTGTGCTGCAAATATAAAAAAATCTTTGCCATTTCCTTGTTTTTATTCAAATAGCCAAGGAATATTACCACAATATTTTTTAGAGTTCTTTGATGTGCTGCATTAATAAATAAAATATATACTTAATTCTTAATGAAACAAATAAAACACATCAAGCTGATATTATTTAACCAGAATATTGTTGGTTTCTGCAAATGTTAAAATGCTCTTTAAGAACAGGATTTCAATACCAAGGATAGTTGTCTCCTGTGTTGGTGCAGTGATAAAACATAAGCAATATATTTAAGAATTAGTCCCACTACCATGTGCTAAAAAATGTTGACTCAATGGGAGGAAAAGGTCATTTTAGCTCAAGCTTGAACACTCCCTGGTGTTGGAAGCGCTTTCATTTCCCAATGTGCACACTGATAATCTTACAAAGAAATGAGTATTTACCCAGGTTCACTTGTGATTTTACCTCCTGAAACCTAATAAAGCAAGAACTGCTATACTGGTGGTTCATGTCATGTCATGTCATTTTCTAACTCTCTTGATCCTGAGCAGGTTTACATGGACTGGAGCCTAATCTAGCAAGCATAGAGCGCAGGGCAGGAAAAAAACCTGGAGAAGTCACCAGTCCATTACAGTGTGAGCACACACACAAACACAAACACACTAGGGACCATTTAGCAAAGCCAGTCCTATTGGTGGCTCACTGTATTGTTATTATTTGGCCGAAGCCTTTATTTATGATGACTTACAACATCTGAGATAAAATTGGTTCCATTTCTTAGAGCACAGACAGGTGGAGTGACTTGCTCATGGCCACACAGTGTCGGTAGTGAAATTTCAACTCACAAACTCAGGGTTTGAAATCTAAAGCCTTAACCACTATGCCACACTGAGTATTGACCTTTACTCAGCCTTTTACAAATAATTCTTATTCATTTAGTTAGATTTGTGATCACAGGTTCACTACAAAGGAGAAAAATTTCAAGAAAATGGCAGAAAGGATAGAAACTGTACCTGTTAACCATACCCGAAAGTATTTTACCTTTTCAGTGCTCTCTAAGTTCTATACCTGAAGACTTCAAGTTGAAATCCCAACAGGCATCTGAATGATATACTGCAGGAGATGAAAAAAGACAATGTTATGCCTGTGAGGAATGAGAACAAACCTGAGAATGAAAGAAGAGAATGAGTGAGTTAACTTATTGCAGACACTTTGGAAGAACATATATGCAATCATTTGTCAGGATGAACCTCATTACTGCTTTGTATTATGCTTGATTTTACACACACATTGAAAGGAGAGAATGCAGGGCTGCACTTCTGGAGTTATAACTGTAAATAAGGAAAAGCAGATGTCAAGGATTTATTATGCTTATTGAAAAAAAGTGCACAGGTTTGATAAAGTAAATTCTGATTTTATTATATGCTGCTTATATGTTTATGCTACACATATCAACATAATTTCAGCTAATACTTCAAAATTCAATATTTACAAAATAAAGTGACAAAAGTTTTCAGTTACTTTACCAGATATCATCAAAGAGTAATGCATAAAGTGCCTCACAAATAAAACTTAGCAATACCACACTGGTATTTTTGGCACAGTATTTTAATTCTAAGATTGTATGCATACAGAATAAAAAACAAAAGAAGTCAAGTTAAAAAGTGAAGCAAAATTATTATAAGGAAAAGCACTTGTAAGATTTTATAGCCTCATCAACTTTATCCAAAGAAATTATTAGAGTAAAACATTCACAAATATGATTTAAAGTGTTTAAGTTTACAATGTACAAGTTTAATCAGTACCTGAAACAGCTGCCGATATCCAGTGGCCTAAAATTTGTTAGTAAGCGGTTTAGAAAACCCATTTATTTCTATGAAAAGTAAGTCATCAGTAAAGTTTTTCGAAGTATTTTTTCACAGAGTGAGGTTTAAGTGGTAGAATTGCTATAAAGTTCAATTCAAGAGGAACCATGCCGAGCATCAAATAAGACCTAACGATATTCCGTAAATCACACTGAATGTCAGTGGCTAAGCAGGGATCTGAGCTAGAATCCTCTTGATTTTATGCCCTTATTAATTTATTATCCAGTAGTGGACCCCACAGCCTACTAAATCATACCCTACAGCAATGAGATTGGAAAGAGGCTCCCTGCTTCACATATGCCATCATCGAAGCTCTCGTTTGTGTTCTAACCAGGAGGCAAATATTAATTTTTAAAGATGCATAGCTTTTCAGTGCACTTAAAAAAGGCTCTCACAGCAGGTTGGACTGCAGGTTCTCAATAATTATTAATGCATTCCTTCTGAATGTTAGATCAGTTTAAAAAAACTAAATAAACTAACAAAATATTTGAATAAGAAGGGACCTGGAAAAACCATTGAATTGGGATTAGTTGGCAGTATACTAAAAATAAATGACCAATTTCAAAAAATATTTAATTGTCATGCATATATTTTTACATTTTTGTATAACTATTAACTTAAATGGATATTTAACTGAAAAAGCAGGAAATGTTTTAGTTGCCCATATTTTATTTTGGAAATAATGACAATAAAGCAGTTGACAACACATTTTTACTCATAATGTTGGAAGAATGCATATTTTAAATTTTTTAAGTAGACAAGCAATAAATTATGGTTTAAAAATGTAGCAGTTTTTTAGGTTGCTAATAGTTGCAGTAGTACATTAAGGCCTAATGCTACTTATCACTGAGTCTAATCATAATTGAAACAGACATCTTAATTCTAGCAATTTTGTATTTCCTCCGGGCTCGTTTCTCAGCAAAGTATAAACTGTTGTGGTTTCTGTTTTTTCTTTCAATTGACCGGCTTTATCTTGCTTTCATAACAAAGATCCATTGTGTGTTTCAGAGTTTATCTCTTTAATATAATAAAAATTTACTTTAGCTGAATTTGGCGCAGACCACACACCAAATAAGTGGTTAGCAATGCTGCCTCATAAAATTAAATATCACCCTAATCTTTATATTATCCTTAGAGACTGTGGTAACTTCCCATAGTCCAGAATAATGTTTTGTTCAATTCTGTATATATACCTTGTCTTAGCATGTGGCTATTTTAGTGGCCTTTGCAATGGATAACCGCACCCCATACCATAGGTCATATTAAAACTTCTAGCCATCAATACACCCAGATGCTGCACCCACTTCAACCAGTTATAGAATTTGTTTCAGAATTGGAGCCTATCTCTGGAATGGCAGTAGTTCATCGCAGAACACAATTACATATACACATCAGAACGTCCTCGTACTGAGGCCAACTAATGTTGTCAGTTTACTTAACATGCATGCCTTATGAATGTACCTGAAATACGTATTCCTTCGTGAGGAGAACAAACTGCAAACAGAGTGTGACCATGCAAGATTTTCTTACAACTTGTAAAGAAATATCATTATCTACTACACCAGTGTGCCACCCTGTTTTGATATATAGTTTAATACTGTACAATTTTTTTTTTTATTTTATTCTCATTACATTCCTGTTCGGACATTTAACAATCAACTTTAGAACATTACAAACAATTTGAAAAGAACAGGCCATTCAACCCAGCATCAAATTTCATTGGATTAATGTCTACATTTACTTTGCCTGCTCTTTTCAGGTTTGGTGTAATGTTTGTTGTACATAAGTTGCAAATTAAGTTTAAAATACAGGTACTGCCTGCCAGACATAATTACCTGTTGCACTTCCAATGGTGCCTTTTGGCCAGCTCTGTGTTTGTCAGCTTGGGAGCCACCTCTCATTGAAGTTTTGTCCCTTTATTCCTGGATCATATCTTAGTGGTGTTCCAGGGGCAGGGAGTTTCTCTGTCACCCTTAGCCACTGGCCACAGGATTCATTTCTTCAAGATATTCTCTCTAATCCCTGGTCACGGTAAGAGGCTGTCTGAGTCTACTTATCAAATCCTGCTGTTGAGTTCACAATGGGTGTGCTTCCCACTTCTTATCTTTACTTCTTACTGGCATTTTACCCCTCCTCTGTGAACTCTTTCAGCATCTTACGCTTTACTCCTGAAAATCCAGAACCTCTCTTGACACTGAGTAGATGCTCCCACAAAGCCTCTGCAACCCACTTTGATCATTCAGATGAATGCCCTCAGTCCTTCCTTCCTACACTCAGCTGCCAGATCTGAATATGTTTGACTTTTTCTCTCATGTCCCTCCTCATATACTCCTCTTTCAGATGGGATAGTCATCTCAATCATAATGGCCATTTTGGCTGTTTCAGACCATAATGCAATTTGTGTACTGAGCAGCAGCTGGGGAAATTGAAGCTGACAATTCAGCCTTACTCTAAATGACTACACAATCAAGGATTGTTTCTTTCTCCCACCTAAAACTTTCCTGTGCTATCCCTCCTAGTTTGACAAAGCAGACTACCCATTTTTGTGGGATAGAGTAACATTTGCTTGCCTTCATTCTGCTTATTTCCAGAATTTGTAACAGCCTCAGCAAGATTTAATCACGCCACAACCTATACTACCCAGCAGCACAACAGAATATACTGAGGATATGAATTTGAATCCTCTCAAAGAGGCACTTCACTTCAGAGCCATACCACTGTCTTAAGTTGCTGGGACTTAGGAGTACATCATAGGGAAGCCCTAAAAAGGTACCTCTATCTGTGGTATCTTCTACACATTTTTGCAGCTTAAGGTTCTGTTGGATACCCCTCCCTTATATTGTAAATGTCTTCTTCCATCTTAAAAATATATGAAATCACCATCTCTTCCCTTATCCTTTCTCATAGTTGATGACTACAGCTTGGGTGTCACCTCTCCACCAATACCAGTTCTTCTTTGCTGAACCCTACTGACCATCTTCTCATGTCTCAGATTAGGAATTGCCTAGTTGTGCCTTCTATTTATGATGTGACTTGGCATTGGCACCCTGCACTTGTCTGATGACTCCTGCAGTTATAGCACCTTCTCTTACTTTTAGCTCAAACTAATAGAGGTTGCAAGAACCTATGCATTATTCGTTGTAAATAGTCATGCATTGGTGAGGCATCAAGGCAGGCTTAGCCATTTTCAGATGTAGTTGTTTGTCTTTGAGTCCATCTTGGATCCTATGGAGGCAGTGATATCACATATTTTCAGATGTCATCTCACTTGTGGGAAAAAGTAAAGACTGATAACACCAGACTTTAGGCTTCCCTGTGAGATGACTGTGAATTATATTTTTCAAGCCTTCATGCAATTTTTTCATTATTGCATTCGCCACCTATGTGTTGAAAAGACATGATTCTTTCAGCATCTACAGAATGAGATCTGGTCATTTTTAATTCCTTTCTGGATTGAAAGGCTATATGACTTTGCTGGTTTGATTTTCATTCTGGCAAATGTCCACTGCTCTTCCAGTCTTTGGAGGAGCTGTGCATGCTGCTACCTTAAGAATGGTAGTGACAGTGTCCATAGAGATTTGCAAGACTGACAGCCTCTGACCCAACCATGTCTGAATTCTGCAAATCATTTGCCTTGTGTCTATTAGGATATCCTGAACATCCTATTGCTATTTCCATTTTTAGTTCCTGCCAGCCAGTCATATACTCCTGCATCACATGACATACCTTTTGGTCCCATAAATTGCTATCTGTTTTGATCTTCATGGTGGGTGGTGCATAAAAGAAGTTGAGTGCAGCTAATGCACTGATAGGAAACTTAGTCATAGGCATTTGCCACATCCAGATAGATTATGTTAAGATCTAACTACTTTTACTTAGCTATCTGGATTTGTCATAGTTCAATGTTCTATAAACACAGCGAAACCAGGTACACAAGCTTTCTGGCAGCTGTTGTCTGTTTAGTCTTCTCCTCAAGTGAACTAGTAAGTCTCCTTTCCTTTCCACCACCAAAAAGATTTTCCTCTCCACATTAAGTAAAATAATGTTTCTGCACTAAATGATGTTATAGGACTCTTTATCATTTTGGGTTGAAAATAACCACAACTTACTGACGTTACAAAGGTTCTTCTAGACGACCGTAATTAGGCTCTACAGCAACTTCACAGCCTTATGACAATTCTTGTATAGCTTGTAAGATATGATATTTGGGCCTTGTACTGAGGCAGATGTAGCTTTCTTAATTAAAATCTTATTTAATTTAGGAGGTACAGTGTTGAACTGGAAGGCTAGGGAACATGAGGTACATGCCCTGGTGAACTAAGTAGAGTAAGTTTGAAGGACCTGCAAGTTGGTGTTTGACCTACTCCTTTAGTTCTCCCTAGAACATTAAAATCCAAGTCTTCATCTATTACAGCAGACTCCTGGCATAATTAAACATGTTTTTAAAGAACCCGTCTTTCTACTACTAGTTTCTTCATTTCCAAATCCACTCTGACCTCTTCAAAGCAGGTAACCTGGTCTTGATCTGAACCCATAGTGCATTCAGGCAATCCTTCTCAAGTTATTCAGCCTTTCCCAATGCCTTCCTAAGTTACTGCCATCCTCTTACCAACTGCAGGATTTCCTATTACCTTCTCTCCATTTCAATGGGGAAAATTTCCATTGTTGCCAGGTCTGCAAATCAACTTCTCCACTTTTCATGCATAATATTGCTGAAAAAGTTAATTTTAGCTTCTATTTTATCTTTCAGTGACCCTCCTAAGATTGTATACAAATCCTGGTTAAGACTATCTCATACTTCTCTCTCATTTTTCTTAAGGCACCTCATTTTTTCCTTCTTCCTGTTTCCTTCCTTTCTTTATGACTTGCTTTTTTTGCCAAGTCACCTCTTGTTGTGCCTCCTGACATGCAACTTTGGGAACTAACCCCCAATTGTATAAAGAGCTGCTCCTCCCACTGCCTGTCTGCAACAATGGGTTATGAATGTATAGTTTCACATCTTTGCTTTTTTCTTTTGTCATATTTTTTTTTATTCAAACTGGACTATGTTTTTTTTCTCTTTTATATTATTACTTGATGCCCTTTAGTTCAAATATCATAAAACAGCTTTGAAATGCAACATACTGATTGAAGCATTCAATTCCAGCATGCCGTATCATACAGAAGACAAGGAATAATTTAAAAAATAAAAGCAAGTATGTGTTTATGAAAGGAAGATCCTGCCATCCCAATTTGTTAGACTTTTTTGAGAAAGAAACTGTAGTAGATGAAAGCAAAGCTTTTCACATAGTTTATAGACTTTCAAAAAGCCTTTGATATAGTTCCACACCGAAGATTTAATTTGAAACTAGGAGTCAGTCGCATGAGTGTTAAATTGCAAAGCTAAATTTGTATTTGGTTAATATACTGGAGGCAAAGAGTACAGATGAGAAAAGAATACTCCCCATACAGACTTACCATGGAGTCCTTTGGAGGTCTGTGCTTGGAGCATTACTTGTTTTAATTTATATTAATGACATACATTCTTAGTAAACTTGGGAAATGATACTAAAGATGGAGGGAAAGCAGGTACTGAAGAGGCAGCAAAGCAGTTCAAAAAGACCCACACAAACTTCGAAACTGGGCAGTACAAAGTATAAAAGGCAAAGAGATATACACTGCAAAAAGCAACATTAATTATAAGTTTAAGACCGGTGACACTGTCCTTTTATAGAAGCAACTTCTATAAAGGATTTAACGGTTTACGTGGACACAATTCTTATCTTCTAGGCAATATGTAAAAGCAATTAATAATGCAAATAAAATGTTGATTTATATTCAGTAGCTTTCACAATGTAACCTAAGGGATATTAAGTCCAAATAGTATTATACAACACTGAAACCACATCTGGAGTACTATGTGCAGTTACTACAAAAAGACTTAGCACTGGTTGCTGTGCAGAGAAGGGTAACCAAGTGCATCCCAGCAATAAAAGCAATGTTGTCCTCTGTCTTACTCTTGACAGGCTAAGGGAATTAAACCTAATTAGTCCTGAGCAGAACAGTTTGCGCAGAAATTCAGAATTCTTGAAGACACCGATAAAATTTATCTTGAATTTTTTTTTTTTAAATGAAATTGGGGAAATAAAGGGGAAGCACATTAAACACTGTAACCAGAAAGCACTGCCTCACACAAAGTGTCATGAAAATATCTAGCAAACCACCATGTCATATAGTTGAAGCAGAAACCTTGATGACTTTAAAAAAGTACTGTATATTGGGATAACTTAGCTATAAGCAAAGCAAAAAACTTGATGGACCCTCTTATCTGTCAAATATCTTATGTTCTTAGTAGTTTAGATCTGTAGCTGGCTGCAGTCAAATAGTGGTTTCTGAAAAATTCAAGTACAGCCTGGTTAAAAATGTACTTCTGAGTCCAGTCTCATTTATATTAAATAGTGATACTCTGTAGTTTTGCAAAGAGGAAGCTTGTGTTTTTCCTATATTCATTTAAATAATGCAAATGGCCCTGGTCTTAATAACCAGCTCAGTATGCCATCATTTTGTGGAAGGCAGGAGTAACAGAAACCATCATGTACAGGACTATCTTGAAGTGGAACAAACCCTAACAAGTATATAGGTCTCAGATGAAGTGTGACTTGCTGATAGGCTGTGGTGAATGCTATAGTAGAAAAACTGGATCTGGAAATGTTTTTTTTATTTCTGGAAAAAGATTAAAATCACCTTGTTTTCCAAACTTTGATAAAAAAACAGCACATATAATCTTCTGTCTAAATCCATGAGGAGTCATTTACCCATTTGATTATTTTACTCCGAGCACAGAGCCTCAGGCTTAACTGATACAATTTTTCTCACTGCCAATGAAAGCCTTTGTAGTTTTAGATGAAAAGGTCCAACATCAGAGTTCACTCTAAGTTTACATGCAAGTTCTCTTACACACAGAATGGCATGAATGGGTAATGTCACTGTAATAGTATTGGTTGAAAAAAAAAGAATACATCTGGAAAATTACATAACTTTCAATACAGTAGCACCACCAGCCTCTAAAATGCTTTGTCTTTCTCACAATAAGATCACACAGCAAATCTTGGACTATAGTTTTATTAAGGTCTGTGTTAGTTTGTAGACATTATAAAAGTGAAATGTTTTCTTTAGAAATTGTGCTTTGTTTCATATTTTGATGTGTAACCTATATCACAAATAAAAAAAAAGAATGACATTACTAGTTTTCTGGCAGAATTGGATTTGAAGACCATTTATCTTACAAATACATTGCTAACCAAGTGGTCCTCTTTTCAATATGAACTTGTACAGTTTATCATTATAGGTGTCCACCTTCTCTGTAAACTGGCTTACTATATGTAACAACATTCAGATATACTTGTAATGAAACACTTAATCAACCTAAAAGAACTTAAAACATTTCATCTGCTGCAGGGCATACAGTGGGTACGGAAAGTATTCAGACCCCCTTCAATTTTTCACTCTTTGTTATATTGCAGCCATTTGCTAAAATTATTTAAATTAATTTTTTTCCTCATTAATGTACACACAGCACCCCATATTGACAGACAAAAAAAATAATTTTTTAAATTGTTGCAGATTTATTAAAAAAGAAAAACTGAAATATCACATGGTCCTAAGTATTCAGACCCTTTGCTCAGTATTTAGTAGAAGCACCATTTTGAGCTAATACGGCCATGAGTCTTTTTGGGAAAGATGCAACAAGTTTTTCACACCTGGATTTGGGGATCCTCTGCCATTCCTCCTTGCAGATCCTCTCCAGTTCTGTCAGGTTGGATGGTAAACGTTGGTGGACAACCATTTTTAGGTCTCTCCAGAGATGCTCAGTTGGGTTTAAGTCAGGGCTCTGGCTGGGCCATTCAAGAACAGTCACAGAGTTGTTGTGAAGCCACTCCTTCGTTATTTTAGCTGTGTGCTTAGGGTCATTGTCTTGTTGAAAGGTAAACCTTCAGCCCAGTCTGAGGTCCTTAGCACTCTGGAGAAGGTTTTTGTCCAGGATATCTCTGTACTTGACCGCATTCATCTTTCCCACGATTGCAACCAGTCGTCCTGTCCCTGCAGCTGAAAAACATCCCCACAGCATGATGCTGCCACCGCCATGCTTCACTGTGGGGACTGTATTGGACAAGTGATGAGCAGTGCCTGGTTGTCTCCACACATACCACTTAGAATTCAGGCCAAAAAGTTCTATCTTGGTCTCATCAGACCAGAGAATCTTCAGGTGTCTTTTAGCAAACTCCATGCGGGCTGTCATGTGTCTTGCACTGAGGAGAGGCTTCCGACAGGCCACTGTGCCATAAAGCCCTGACTGGTGGAGGACTGCAGTGATGGTTGACTTTCTACAACTTTCTCCCATCTCCTGACTGCATCTCTGGAGCTCAGCCAAAGTGATCTTTGGGTTCTTCTTTACCTCTCTCACCAAGGCTCTTCTCCCCCAGTAGCTCAGCTTGGCCAGACGGGCATCTCTAGGAATGGTTCTGGTCGTCCCAAACGTCTTCCATTTAAGGATTATGGAGGCCACTGTGCTCTTGGGAACCTTAAGTGCAGCAGAAATTTTTTTTGTAACCTTGGCCAGATCGGTGCCTTGCCACAATTCTGTCTCTGAGCTCTTCAGGCAGTTCCTTTGACCTCATGATTCTCATTTGCTCTGACATGCATTGTGAGCCGTAAGGTCTTATATAGACAGGTGTGTGGCTTTCCTAATCAAGTCCAATCAGTATAATCAAACACAGCTGGACTCAAATGAAGGTGATCTCAAGGATGATCAGAAGAAATGGAAAGCACCTGAGTTAAATATATGAGTGTCATAGCAAAGGGTCTGAATACTTAGGACCATGTGATATTTCAGTTTTTCTTTTTTAATAAATCTGCAACAATTTCAAAAATTCTTTTTTTTTTGTCTGTTAATATGGGGTGCTGTGTGTACATTAATTAGGAAAAAAATTAATTTAAATGATTTTAGAAAATGGCTGCAATATAACAAAGAGTGAAAAATTGAAGGGGGTCTGAATACTTTCCGTACCCACTGTATATTAGTAAATTCTCCTATACTAAAGCAAAAACTTTAACAAATGATTTTGGAATTGCTTCAGAATTGCTTCAGAATAAAGCTGTTGTTTGCTAATCTCTTCTTTTTCTTACAAAATACTCTTTTTGTTTGCTTGTTCATTATTCACAGGTTTATTTTTCAAACCACAGACTATTGGCACACAGCTAATCCTTACTATAGGTCAGATTTTCGACATAAAACATTCAACCATGACCCCTGGGGGCAACACAGGGTCAGAATGAGTGTCAACAAATACTAAGATGTGACTTATCAAAAGAGAAATAGAAGGCTGAAATAGTTATGCAAATGGATAGCCTGCTAGCCCTTTACTCAAGAAATGTGGGTTTGATCCTCTCATAATTTCATTTAGTTTTTTTTTTAATCAAGCCTTTACTTCACTATTTTTGTCATGGCCCCAAGGCACCCAGGTTGGAGCCATATTGTGTCCAGAGCTATTCACAGTATTTACAATTTTGGGATTTTTGTATAGCAGACTGGAAAATGTGTTCCTCCAAGTTGTGCCAAAGTAAAATTAGCAGAGAAGCATGTAAGGGTGGAACAGAAATATTTTCTTCTTTTCAGAAAAAAAGGAACAAGGTTTCATAAAAACAGCTCCTCACCAATGCCCCTTCAGCATCCACCATGTGTTTTGCTTTTTTAAAAATATAACATACATGTTCCATACAAAACTATAATATTTACATTTTTATTATAATAAGATTACTTACTATTTTCATAACATCACAAAATAGAATTATTCTAGCTTTAGAAATTTGCACATTTTCCATTAATGGCAATCACTAGTGTTCTCCCAAATGGGATTGAAGTGCAGAGAAATTAATTGATTGTAATATCCTATACCACACTACTAGCACATAGCCTTATCTTTTGTAACTGGAAGAATCCTTACCCACCTTCTATAATTCAGTGGGTAAGCAATATTCTATACTATCTGAAATTAGAAAAAAAAAAATCGAATTCTCTCTTAGAGATAGGTCCAAATGTTTTTTTAAAACATGGCAAGAATTCATTGATATAATTTTAGAATAAGCATTGTTCTATTATGTTTAAAAAGTTAAATGTATATTTTTCTGCTTGTGTTTTTCTTTTTCTTTTTTTGGAAGTTAAATCTTGTTTTGTTTGTGTATATTCCTTTGTGTTTCTGTTTTTATTTTCATTTTCTCTGGATTGATTTTGAAGTAAATTGTTATAGATGTTAGCTTATTATTATTTGTTTGATTGAGTAGTATACCCATTGTAATGCTCTGCTGCTTCAAAAATAAAATAAAAATGTAATTAAAATAAATAGAATTGTTCACTGCTTCATCACTCTCTGAAACATATACCCCAGGTTACTCTCTATTTGTCAATGACAACAACAGATACTTGAGCATCTTCTTTGCCTTATCATATGTTTTGGCTATTTCCTCTATTTAAACTTGTATTGTGCTACACTTTTCATATATTTAATAGACAGACCTGTGATTACCATAAGTCAACATCTTCTCTATTTGGGGTAAGACAGGATGAAACACCAATTCTCCATAAACAGTCTATAGTGATATTCCTAACTGTACTACTAGTTTGCGTTATCATCTTGGTTAGCCCGATGAATACCTAACTGCCAATTACGGTACAATGGGAAAATTATACTGAATTGTGAAAATATACTGAATTACTTAAAACGGAAAAAACAACTTATCTCATTAGAATGTCATTCAAATTTTAAGATAAATAAGGATCTTAATTAAATAAGCATATTAATACAGAAAGGCATAATTTTGAAAAATATGTTTTTCTGTATTTAATCATATAACTTTTGCCAATGGATACACACCACAATATTAGCAAACAGAATTTTTTCCAGTTTCACAGTTCCTACTATGTTGTATCCATAAAGGATAACGTCACATCCTCCTCAACAAGAAACCTTATACTGTACTTTAGTTCTGTCAGTGATGTTATTTAAATTTAATGAAAAAATTGTGCAGACAGCAGTTGTACTATTTCAGCATTCTTTATGTTGCCTTGGTTTACATAGTCATAGACTACATCCACACGTTCATGTTTTCATTTAAAAATGCAGACATTAATTTAAATTTTTGCCTTTCTTCCACAGTACCCTTGCATTTTTAACCCCCAAAAAGAGAGGATTTTGAAAACACTCTTCTGAGACGTATACTTCTGAAAACACTAGCTCGGTACTGCAGTGTAGATGGGTGAAAAAATTGAGTTTTGAAAATACAGACTGTAATTGCACTATGATTTGTTTGTGTTTATTACATAGCCCATCTCTGATTGAATCCTGCTTATTCCAATGTCTCATTTCCTGATTGGTCACTCTTCATGGAAGTTAGCCATGTTCCAGCACAGTATACACATAAATATTTTGCTTTCCATGGTGCTTGTTATGTTTCTTAGTTGTTTGAATAATAATTCTTTGCATTTATATAGCGCTTTTCTCACTACTCAAAGTGTTCAGCAATTGCAGGTTAAGGGCCTTGCTCAAGGGTCCAACAGAGCAGAGTCCCTTTTGGCATTTACGGGAATCGAACTGGCAACCTTCCGATTGCCAGTGCAGATCCCTAGCCTCAGAGCCACCACTCCGCTGGATACATGCACAAAAGGCAAATAATTTACCAGTTACTAGAGTTTTGTGATAAAATCTGTGGCTAGTAGCCATCAGTTCAAGGATTTCTCTGCTGACATGCACATGCTCAGCGTATGTGAACATCTACAATACATTATATGCGTTTTCAGTTATTTTTAATGAGAATGGAGATACTTTCATAAATAATTGTATTTGTTTAAAAAAAATACACTTCTGAATGAAAAAGTATTAGTATGGATGTGGCCATGGTCACAAGGTCTTATCTAAAGTTAAGATTTGCTCTACTTAACAGTCTGTACTAGAAACACACTACTACAGTCGCTTATCTTGACACAAATGGTCATAAAAATCATGCATTCTGACTTAACAATATTTAACAAGCAGCTGTTCCTTTAGCAGGAAAATATTTTTAAAACATTAAAAGCATTATATATCTACTTCCTGTCTCCAGTGAGCTTTTGTATCTCTCTTTCTATTTCAGGTGCATATGGCACAACATGCTATTACTTTTCCTCTGATGGTGTCAATTTCAGTGCATTCTACAATACTTACAAATACATTGTTTTTGCATTATAATGCAAAATGGCAAGCAGCTGAAATACAAAACATGTTGAAACATATGCTATATAGAATAAAATATACAGTACCTGTCTTCTTATATAACGCTACTGTGGCTGTCCGTTTATCTGTCCTGGATTTTAAGTTACCTGTAGCTCGCAAACTGTTTGACCTATTGACCTGAAATATGGTACACATGTACTATGTGACGTCTACTATCCGCTTTCAGTGTGATGATTGACCTCCAAGGTTTTTCCTCTTTTCATTTTTATTGTTCAATCAACTCTCGGCATGAGCCAGCTGGGCAGCCGTGTGACACATGTGTATGGGCGCTGTTCTTATTCCTAACACCTTTGCTATCACTTCCCTTACCTTTTCATATCTTAAATCATTCTTGAGGCAGATTGAAGACTTAAGTGCCAGCTTAATTGAATAGTTATGGAAAACGTACTACGTAATTGCAAAACAAACAATGACTTAATCAAATCAAAAAATGCCGACAAAAGAAGAGAAGAAGCAGGCCGCTAGGGTGGAGAAAAGAAGAGCTGCTCAGGAAGCAGCAAGTGCATCAACCTCTAAGCAAATGAATGCTAAACGTACAGAGAAACAGTATGAAAACTAGGAATGCTCAAGTCAAATGTATTTGCTGCATGTTATTGTGCAGTGTGCCTTTACTGGTACATAATATTTCTTAAACAATAACAAAATTGTTCTTAAAACGTTAAATGGTTCTTTAGTTTTACATTGAACAGTCCTAAGAGACACTCTGAACTTCTGTCCTGTAGGGCTAGTGATAAGAATACAATTCAAAATTAGCTCAAACTAATTAGTAAGTACATTAAAGGCAGGCCATTAAATGCACCAAAAATAGGAATTTACTTGTCTTATCATCACTTGTTATGCTCATCAAGTAGAAGACAATTAGGACAGTTCTAAATTGTACACATTTTTGATTCTATACTCAGCAAAAAAAGAAACGTCCCTTTTTCAGGACTGTGTATTTCAACAATAATGTTTTAAAAATCCAAATAACTTTACAGATCTTCATTGTAAATTGTTTAAACAATGTTTTCCATGCATGTTCAATTAACCATAATCAATTAATTAACATGCACCTGTGGAATGGTCGTTAAGACCTTAACAGCTTACAGAAAGTAGGCATTTAAGGTTACAGTTCTAAAAACGCAGGACACTAAAGAGACTTGTCTACCGACTGTGAAAAACACCCAAAGAAAGATGCCCAGGGTCCCTGCTCATCTGCGTGAACGTGCATTAGGCATGCTGCAGGGAGGCATGAGGACTGCTGATGTGGCTAGGGCAATAAATTGCCATGTCCACACTGTGAGACGCCTAAGACAGCGCTACAGGGAGACAGGAAGGACAGCTGATCATCCTCGCAGTGGAAGACCACGTGTAACAACACCTGCACAGGATCGGTACATCCGAATATCACACCTGTGTGACAGGTACAGGATGGCCACAACAACTGCCCGAGTCACACTAGGAACACACAATCCCTCCATCAGTGCTCAGACTGTCCGCAATAGGCTGAGAGAGGCTGGACTGAGGGCTTGCAGGCCTGTTGTAAGGCAGGTCCTTACCAGACATCACCAGCAACAATGCCGCCTATGGGCACAAACCAACCTTCGCTGGACCAGACAGGAGTGGCAAAAAGTGCGTGAGTTTCTGCATGACAGCAATGTCAGTGTTCTGCCATGGCCAGCGAAGAGCCCAGATCTCAATCCCATTGAGCACGTCTGGGACCTGTTGGATCGCAGGGTGAGGGCTAGGGCCATTCCCCCCAGAAATGTCCAGGAACTTGCAGGTGCCTTGGTGGAAGAGTGGGGTAACATCTCACAGCAAGAACTGACAAATCTGGTCCAGTCCATGAGGAGGAGATGCACTGCAGTACTTCAAGCAGCTGGTGGCCACACCAGATACTGACTGGTACTTTTGATTTTGAGCCTCCCTTCATTCAGGGACACATTGTGAAACATTTTTAGTTTATGTCTTATAGTGTTGACTCTTTTAGTGTTCATACAAATATTTACACATTAAGTCTACTGAAAGTAAAAACAGTTGAAAGTCAGGGGACGTTTCTTTTTTTGCTGAGTATATATACTGTACTTATGGTCGCTTCTAGCTTTTTTGCTGTCCAAGGTGAACCGGAGGTCTTTAAAGCAAATACTTTACATCTGTTGAGCTGCCTTCTTTTTGTTATGAGTGAGATGTTACACAGACATTAAACTGAAGAGCTTTCTGGGGTCAACAATTGTTGACTAAATGCCCCCCCACCAAAGTGTTACCACTCTAGGTGATCTTTTATTGGAGCAATTCTTCACTGCAAAGTTTCTTTTTCATTTTTTTTCAAAGTGAGTATGAACTTAAAACATGTCTTTAGATTAGTGTTTCTTAAATTATGAGTGATGTTTGTGATGGGTCGCCAGATGATCGTGTAGTAAAACTAGCCCAATTAATCCAAGTGTGTGTCCCAGTATGGTATCGATTTTATTTATTTGGATCCTCAGATTAAAAAGTTTATGAACCTCTGCTTTAGATAAAAAGCATTTCTGTGGTAAATTCATTTGAATTCATAGTGTACCGTAAGAGCCATTCTGAGTAAGCTAATGTTCATGCTATATATACAGGTATAGGTATTTTCTTATTTTTAATGGAAATGCTTGAATTTAGAAAACATAAAGAGATAAAAAAAAATCTGCTATTACTAATAGCTTAATATAGATCACCTCCAAGGCGTTATCTTAATAGAATGTTCTAGACTCACCTGAAAGGTACTATGTAAATATAATGCTCTAGCCCAGTAGTTCTCAAACTCGGTCATGGAGACCCACTGTGGCGCCAGGTTTTTGTTCCAGCCAGATTTACAATTGTGATAATAATTGATAACAACTGATTTCATTTAATTAGCTGCTCTTTTTTACTCTTCTCTTATTCTGCATTCAGAAAAATACAGCAGTATGGTTTTTACATTTATAAGACATTTAGAAACATTTCTGTTTATTTCTAAAGCTATAAATGCTTAACTCTCTTTTGCTGTTTTACTATTATTTTCCCCTTTTCCTGTGTAGTTTGCTCCCTTCATTTAACCCTAATAGTGACAATTAACAACCAGCAGAGCAGACAGCCAGGATGATGAAATCTGCAACGACTTCAGTGTCAGACCCTCTTATTAATATATAATCGATCAAATAACCAAAACACCTAGAAAATCAGAATGAGAATTAGGTTGAAAATACTGTTAACAATTAAAAAAAAAAACTACATATTCCCCATATAACTACTTATTACATTTTAATAAAAATCTAAAAAACTTAGTTTGTAATTTCTACATTGACTCCAAAACACAGAAACAGGGAAATAATGATCCACTTAATTAGGCTACAAGTCCAATGAAAAACGGAAGTTGGTTGGAACAAATATCTGTAGCCACAGTGGGTCCCCAGAACCGAGTTTGGGGACTATTGCTCTAGCCTGTTATCTCAAGTATTTCTCACTGCAGCTGCCAGAAACAGGCATGGCTAAATGTGTAACAGAGTTAAAATCCTAATTTAATATCATTTGTTTTGGTTCCATTCAAACCTTCAATCAGGAACTGATTTTCTGAGATCATACAAACCAGCAATGGTATAAACTGCTTTTCTGCCTAATAAACACATTACCAATGATGTTTCAAGACCTTAAATCATTCAGAGGAAATAAGTGCATTATTATTCATTTGTCTTTTTAAAATAAATGTTGGATGTGACCCATAGAAATTGTTCAGTGCAATTTACCAATAACTTATTTCTTCACACAGCCTAAATTTCCATTCATACACTACTTAAAAATAGCCTTTATTTTTCCATGGTTCTGTGATATATATTTACCTTACAGCTTTAATGCAGTCTATTTAACTTTCATGTCTGTAACGTCTGTATGATATGTGCAGGTGTTCATTTCATAACGTTCACCAACATACTTACTTGTTTAGATTTGGTGTTTTAAGTCAGTATGAAGTTTGCTCCCCTTCACCAGCTTCAAGATTCACACTGCATTGCCAGTTAGTCTTAGTATGCTGATAGTCTCGATCCAATGCATGTACACTGCTCAAGTGCACGATTTAGCAGCACAAAACCCAACAGTCTTGTTATTGTGAAATATGTACTTAAGCAGGTTCATTTCAGGATGCATTTGAACCATAATATTCACTTATTTCATATTATCATAACAATATGAGTTATTAGCAGAAAGATTATAACAAGAAATCCTGTTAACAACAATAACGAACAGACAGACATCAAAAGTAAACAAAGACTGAAAAAATAAAAGAATAAGGAAAAAAATCAAGCATACTGTATATAAATCAAATGAAGTACAGAGATATATTCTTTAATAAAGAATATTTGAAAAAATGCACAATTGTATGAAAAATAAACTTTTCAGAATAACAAATGCCAATCAAATAGGTTTATAGGGTCATTATTGCCACATTTACAGAGTACAGTGAAATTCCTACTTGTATAAGCTAATCAACATGCAATTCATTGGTACTCCCCAGCACAATGATTAATGAGTTTAACTACTTTACCTAGAAACGTCTATCTTGCCTGAAAAAATCTGAATGAATTAATACAGTGGATTCCAACTGTTACTTGAAAATAAGCTCATCAACAAGAACACAGAAACACAGAGGGTTAGAATAAATGTCACACAAATGTTAGAACATTTTTTCCTTACACAGATTATCATAGATTCCATACATTGAATAAGTTACCAGGTAGTGTGGAACATAGTAGTTTTTAAAATAATAATAAACTCACATGTACATTTCTAACATTATAGGAGAAGATCTCATATAATCTAAATCCGAGGCCTGAAAAAATGGAGAGCAGACTCGACAAAAACCGCTTTTCAGAACTAAACAAAATCTTATTTAATAAAGAACCTGCGGTGGGTTGGCACCCTGCCTGGGATTGGTTCCTGCCTTGTGCCCTGTGTTGGCTGGGATTGGCTCCAGCAGACCCCCGTGACCCTGTGTTCGGATTCAGCGGGTTGGAAAATGGATGGATGGATAAAGAACAATTCCTAAAACAAATCAAAGAATGTTAAACCTTCCTCCTTTCAAATGTATTAGTAAAATTCCTCAACAGAACATACAACAGAAGAGGACTAAAATATAATAATTGGGAAAAGAATCAGGGAACAATTTCAGATAATACACAAAATTTGAACAAAAAGAAAACATGGTAGCCAAGGAAAATTATAAAACTCATAAAAAATTTAAAAAGGATAAAACAAATATACAGTTTTGACAGCATTATCTTTAAATGTGGTAAGTTGGACAAAACAAAATGTCAATAACCAAGAAAAATTCTAAACCAAAATATCTGGCCTATCATTTTTCAGAACCAAATATTTGTGGTCTTAAGTTCAAGCAGGATGTCTTTTACCAAATGTCAAATAAATAAATGAATACAATAAAATCAACCCACAACACACACACACACACTTCTAACTTTTTTATCTGAGGTAACCTGGGAGTTCATGGTACTGACCTTTTAAAGCACTGAGTCAGTGACATCACATGCTATATACTCTTGATTGATCACCTTATTGATAGTTAGATGCTTTCTTACAAAATGGAGATGGCCTTAGGGACAAAAAAATGAAAAATGCATTTTAATTTATGAATGTTTAAAAAATTCAGACATGAGCATCAGTAGGCTTTGTGCTCTAGGAACCAAGTTAACCAAACTTTTCTGTAACATTTAAGTAATTATTTACTTTGATGCAGATCTTTCTGATCATAAAATAGATCATTACAATAGCAGTTGAGAAGAATTCATAATTAATTGCAAAAGTATGGTATTTGAGGATTCCTCTAGAGTGCTTCTTTCTTTTGCACGATTTGGCTCAAATACTAATCAGCACATCGTCATCTCATAACAGGCTTATGTTTTGCGTTTGGTATCTTTCCATCCCGCTGTTTTAGCTGTAGATCTTCCTTAGGAAACTATGACACACAGACACAGATACACACAGACAGACACACACCCATCATTGAGATATCAATGTTTATGTAGCAGGGGACGTGAATACATCGAGATCCATCGAAAATCGTGAAGGAATGAGCCACAATGAGAACTTAGTATATTTCAGTAAGAGATCTAGACCTTCCCAAAGATGTTGCAGAGCTCTTGGGGTCAGGATTAAAAAATAAAAAATGTATTACATCCAGACACTCATTTATCTTTTCTTAAATTGAGAAGATTTTCTATTAACATAGGCACTCTGTTTAAATTGTTTCAGACAATGGAAAACAGTCTATATCATACTTTTGGGCATGTTTTTAGGAATTTGAGAATTGCGATGAACTTAAACTCTAGATATTACCCAGAAGTTTATGGTCCAAAAGAAAAGTGAATTGAGAATTAGAAACATATTTAGATGGTGAATTCTAATGAAAATGGAGTGAGATGTGTCCTTAGCAGAGTGCCATCAAAATGCACAAAAGTCTAGTGTGACTGATTAGGCCCACTTTGAATGTGTTCACAAGTACAAATCCTCTGCCTAATCAGTAATTTCCAGATTTTCTACTGTTCTAAGATCCACTAATATCTACATTACAACAAAACCTGAAGAAAACTGAAAATATTAATGAAAAGTTTGCTGTTTGATATGGTAGGCAAATATTGTGTTGGTCAAAAGGTTTGACAGTGTATGAAAGGTTTCCAGTTGAGGAATTCAAATCATTAAGATTGTTAAAATGATTCAACAGAATAACCCTATAACATATAATTTAGACTTTCTGGTGTAATCACAAGGGGACGCAACTAAACCCCAAACCACAGACAAAGTAATGTCCAAGCACAACTCTAGATTCAAATAAAGGATTTTTATTTCTATCCAACACTTTTTACAAGAACACAAGCCAAATTGCACCAGTACAGAATTTTCTCCTTCCACCTCCAAGAGCGTTGCTACTACCTCCCGACTCTGACTTAAGTGAGGCATCAGGCTTCCTTTTAAACTAAATCTGGGAATTGCTTCTGGTCTCCTGTCCATGTCCTCTGAAGCACTTCTGGATTGTATGAAAACCAGAGCAGTGGCCTTCCTCAAGGAGTTCCCTCTGGAAGTCCCCAAAGACCCCGACAGGGCTCCGTCTCCATACTCCAACTCCCATGCCACCTTGCAGTTGTCCTGATCGGGTTTCATCTCTGAGGAACATTGCCATATGCGGTATGAGGGAATAAATTGGTCCCGGTGAGCCCTTTTGCCTGATCCTTCCATTATGGCCATTACATGTTCTCCTCAGCTTAGCCATTCCATCACCTTTTATGGTAAATGTTACATCAGTGTTTGAAATACAGTGAGTTTTAGATGCATGATACCAAATTTATGGGTGAGCCTGTCATGGGTTACATACATTTTAATAGATTACATCCAGATATGTCAAAAGGACATGATCAGAGGTCACTATCTTTAAACAAGGCTCAATCAAGATCTGAACAAAAGTACATATTTTATATGTTTTTGAGAAAGTAGTTGTTTTGTTGGAGTTTTGTTTTTATTTCTGCCACTCACTAAAATTACACTATGAAGATTGTTTAATTTAATAAAAATATTTTAAAGGTTAAAATACACCAGATGGCAATTACAAACCACAGATCAACATCCACGCATATCTATTCCATATCAAGCCTCATAAGATAGACCATTCTTGCCATCTGCATGTTTCTGACCTGCACTTTCTAATATTAATGTAATGTTTCCCTAAGAAGCTTTTATGCAGACACAAAAATATTAATCTGTCTGTCTGTTTGGTATAGAGTGATGGATAGCTTTTAACAAGAGAGTTCCTGGTGAAAGGCTTTTTCCAGAGACAGCGTCAAAAGGCATACTTTACCAGTGCTTACCATCATGTTTTGGGAAGCTATAGCTTATCCCTAGTTATGAATGACCTACCTTAGAACGTTGTGTACGGTATTTTTCTTCCCTTTCACCATTTATGTAAAATTTGGCAAAAATCAGATCTGAGGCGTAGCTAGGGTTTTCAGCGCCCAGGGACAACTGAAGAATTCACACCCCCTCCTGTTTGCCAAAATGCAATGGGGAAGGGAAAGAACATTTTAAAAAATGTATTTAAAATAATAGTATTTTAAGAAAAAAAAAATTATATTTTTTATTTTAAATAGTTTTAAATTTTTTAAATATTTTAATTTTTAAAGCACTTTTATGCGTATATTTTTCAAGGTTTCGCTAAATTTATAAAGATAGAATGAAGTAAAATAATTAAAATAACAATGGTAGTTCGAAAATATAATTATTCTAAAATATTATTCAAATATAACATTGCAAAAACTTAAACATTACATTGGATATAATAATATAATAACCTGAAAATTAAGTTAGTATAAATTAAAAAAAATAGTTTGATGTATAATGCTTTAAATGTGATTATTAACTTCAAAGAGAAATTTTCCTAGCTTTTGCTGCTGCAATTTTATCGATTAGTTCATCAAAATGTATGCTGTAGGTAACCTCCTGCTCCACACTCAGCAAATATTACTTATCCCTTAAACTATGTTGTCTGAAACATTGAAAAAAAAATAGATACCACTATGAAAGAATGCATGAGATCCTAATTATTTTATTGTAATTAAAAAGTCAAATGTTTGTATGTGTTTGTATAATTTAATAAATAAACAGTCTCAGAAAATGATAACGCTGCCTCGTGTAAAAAATCTAAATCCGTCATTAGTTTTTGTAAGAAAAATTGAGTTTTCCGCATTTAATAATGATTTTAAAGAAAGTATATAGCAAATTATAAAACAAAATAATTATATATTTATAAAAACTGCATTACTTACAGTTTATTCGTACAAAAATATGATGGGGAAACGTCTAGACTTTTGCAGCCATCTACTAGAATACTTCACCACAGCCCAATCAATTTTCTATGACACACATAAACACAAATCACTTGGAACACAGAAATGGCGTTTGCAGCAACTTAGACAATGATACACTAATGCCTCATGTCAGTCGTGCGACCTGTTTAATAATGTCAAAAATGTTTCTGGGTGGGAGTCAAGCATGTTAGAGTAGTGGAGGGGATAAATTATTGTCTGTTGGGTATATAGAACTAACATGTGCTTCGAAATCAGAAAGAGACAAAAAACATAGGAAAAAGATATCCTCATACTGATGGAGTGATGGACTGAGTATGCAAATGTTTTTTATTTACTTTTTAGTGCATTTAAGAATGGAAAACATCAGTTTGGCGCCCCCTGGATGCTGCGCCCGGGGACAGATGTCCCCCCTTGCCCCCCCCCCAGCCATGCCACTGAATCAGATACCTTCATTGTGTTTGCCATTTTCCATTTTTAGCATAAGTTGGCTTGAGGATTTGATGGGTTGTAAATTTTCAAATATTTTATTTCTTGCTTTCCCTATTTTCTATTTGAAATAATATCTACAGCATGTCTACATAAAATTATAAAAATAATTGCTAATAGGGAATATATGTCTGAAAAATTGGATTCAGTCAAACAGCCTTGGTCTATAAATGTATTTAAACTGTTAAATGCATTCTTTCTGGCACAATAAAGTGCTATGAATGCATCCTTGTGGTATGCAATTTAATTAGTGAGCTCTGTCTGTTAGAAGATTAAATCAATAGGTTTTTCATTGCTAAAATTATTACTCGTCTGTATGTAATATCAATGTTCTCAACAGCCTTTGACATTCTCTGGCACTTGTGTAAGCTGTTTTTAAATCTATTATTCCTTACCTTTGGGCCATCTTTTCATAGATGTGCCAAGAAAGTAGAACGTCCACTGGGCTGAGTGCTGAATAAATTGTAAAACAGTAAACTCTGCTGTATATATTAATAAATCTAGATAAATTTGGCATAAGCATAATGCAAATGTTTCATGTTCTCCATCCTTTTATATGTGTTTTGTCACTTGCGGCACTGGTCAAAGGAAAATACTTCAAAAGCAGAGGTTTTACAATATATTCCACTGGACAATAGGTGCTCGTTCTCAAAGCATTTTAAATAATAAACCATTTCTAAAGAATAACAATGAATTGTCTTTGACAACACATTAAAGAATAATGGGTATGCAATGGTTCTGCACAAATTTTATTTATTTCAAATCCAAGCCATTTAGCCAGATTATATTTCTAACACTTTCATTTTACTGTAGGCTATTTAACAGTAAAAAAAAACTAAGTACATATTAATTACAAAGTGAAATTACACAGTCCTTTATATTCATATTATGACTACGTAAATAAAACATATAAATGAGGGACGGGCAGCCACAGCCATTACCCAGCCGGGATGCCACCTGGATGGAAGGATCAGTGGAGAGAGCATCCACAAGTTACTATCTTCCCTGGGACGCTAGAGTGCAGCCCTCCTGGCCAGCTGTGGTACCACAGATTCCTGCAGGGCACACTGGGAGTTGGAGTTTGGCACAGCCCTGTTGGGTTCCGTTGGGGCCGTCAGTAGGAGAAGTAGAACCCTACTTTGGGTTTCCATCACAGCTGGGAGTAATTCCAGTTAACCCTGATGGATTCCCTATAGCACTGCCAGGTGTAACATAAAAGGAGCTACCTTGCTCCATTCAAGGAGCCGCCAACAACAACAACATTTATAGCACAATTTCTTACAAATAATGTAGCTCAAAGTGCTTTACAGATGAAAGAAAAAAAATATAAAAATAAGATTAGGCAATACTAAGTAACAAAAAATAAGGTAAGGTCTGATGGCCAGGAGGACAGAAAAAACAACAACAACAACAAAAAAACTCGAGGGGGCTGGAGAAAAACAAAATGAAATCTGCAGGGGTTCTAAGGCCACAAGACCACCCAGGCCCCACTGGATATTCTACCTAACATAAATCAATTCTAAATGGCATGGGAAACCAATGTAGTGACATCAAAACTGGAGAGGTGTGCTTGGATTGTCTTCTGTATTGTACTATATATGTAGGGGACCCAAAAATTCCCAGAATTGTTAAAAACAAACTTTATTATAAAATAAATAGAATACTTGTCCCATCACTTTTCCCATTCCTGGAAACATTTCCTGTATTCATCTTATGTTACTATGTCTGGCGACTCTTGGGTTTTTTCCTGGATTTCTTCTATGGTAGGTAGAAAATCATATTCCTTTTGGTCTCACTTTTAATTTCAGGAACAAAAAGAAGTCACAGGGAGCAAGATCTGGCAAATATCTTTGAATGACAACATGTGTGTGTTCAGTTGCATTGTCATTATGCAAAATCCAATGCTGCATGTGACACTTTTTTGGATGCTTTCTCCTAATGCTTTCCTGTAGATGCAATGTAATGTCACTGATTAACAATCTTTCCAAGAGGAACAAAATCTTTATGAACAAATCTCTCAATGTCCACAAAACACGCCATGTGTTAAAGCGTACCTTGCCTCCGCTTGGCTAGCGATACCTGTTTTTTCAGCAGACATTATCACCTAGAGATTGTTAAGGACTAACATTTGACATTTTTGAGAGAGAGATCAGAGCTATGTGTGTTTTAGGGGCTAGCTGCTGATTGCCAGAGATTTCACAGCAACATACTTTTCTCCCCACGTGCGGGATGCTAACCCATCAGAGCTGAAGATGATTAGATACAGTGTCAGTGTTTGATGTTGGAGCATACCTATGTTCTGCTTAGCCAGAATTACATTTTTTTTTTTTTTTGATTTTCAAAGTTTGTCCTGTTTCACTACTCTGTGGGCGGAGCCACGGGGGACAGTTAGTATATAATATACATAAAACACACAAAGTGTTTATAAGAACAAAATTAAGCTGTAAGGAATTAATTTTATTACATTTATTGCAGATTTTTGGTGGTTTCTTTTCCAACAGCAAAATACTCATTGTCATCGTTCACAAAGAGTAGCTGAGTGGGATGAGAAACTGGTGAAAGCATTTTTGGTAGAAAATGAAAAAATGATGAAGAAATACAAAAGTGTGTTTGGAACATACTCATAATGGTTATTTGCATGTTTTCATTTTGTTGCTCTGAATTTCTGTTTTAATAAATGTGGCTCAGGAAGACACTGTAAATAAAGCTTCAGTAACCGTGACTGTTTTTGTCAAGCTACACATTAGACAGCACATGGAAAATCCATCCTAAGCTGTTTGTAACAACTGTTGTGCTGAAATTGCATATTTAAACACAATTAAGTCAACCAGTTGTCCTCATTGGATGTGTTGGAGTAAGCTTGAGAAAAGTTCAGGAGGCACAGAGGAGATGGCATGAGAAATGAAAAGACATGGAGAATACCTTACATAAAAAAGTACCTGTGGAAAGATTTTGGGTCTTGTATCAGTACTTCATGGATTTTCTGATGTTGGGTTATTATAGCATTTAATTCATGGGCAGCAATTACATTGTCAGAGCAAATTGCCATCTCATGAACCCTACCTACTCTCAGTGGAAAGCAGAAATGTTATTTCACTGCCATTGAGTGCACCCTTTTCTTTTTCTTTCCTAAACCCACAGCAGGCTCTTCCTGACACTATTCTTTCTGAAAATTGGGCATAGACACATTTTCAATTGAATTACACCTTTTAAGGAATGATTAATCAAATCTTTACATGTGAATGACACATAAATATATAAGGAATGCTTATCTAAAAGTGATTTTATCCCACACTAGCTGCCCTCATAGCTCAACCCATGTAGTAGTGAAACAGGACAAACTTTAAAAATCAATTTAAAAAGAAAAAAAAAATATTCTGGCCAAGCAGAAGGTATTTACGCTTCAACATCAAACATTGGCACTATATCTGATTGTGTTCTGATGGGAGCGCGTCCACCGTGTGGAAAGAAAAGCACGTGGCTGTGATATTTTAGCCAATGAGCAGCTACCCTCTAAAACACACACAGCTCTGATCTCTCTCTCAAAAACTTCAAATGTTACTCCTTAACAATCAACAGATGATAATGTCTACTGAACAAACAGGTATGGCTAGGTAAGCATTGGTAAGGTATGCACCAACACGTGAGCAAATTGAATTGAGGGTGGCGCATGAGTGAGGTGGGAGCTGCCTCACTCCCCTCGGTCCACAGCCACTCTCTCAGATGCGCCCAAATAAATTGGTACCACAAGCGAACTATGATACTTCGCGTGATGAGAGAAGTCGCAAAAATCAACCGAAATGTTCAAGCAAATTAAAGAAAAAAATCCGATCTAAATCTGTTAAGAAGTTCTCTCGTGAAAAGAGGACAGACAGACAGACGTTAGATTATATATATATAGAGAAATGTCCACGGAACATTCTGAATATGTTGAGACATAGAAGCAGCTAAGTGTTAAAACTGCCGGCACTGTCAACTCAAATATAGTTGTTGCAAATGGGGTGTTAGTGTATCATGCCATTGAGTGATCTAGTGATTGAAAAGGCTGCTGCACTTAGCTCCCTTTAAAGTCTACACCCTCATTCCAGGACTTTTATTTTTGTGACATGGGCACTGTCATGCTATAATAAGAAGGAGTGCAGCTGACTGGCAAAGATATTTAAATATCCTGTGGCTCTTCTCATATCAAGGAACTAAATTTTTACCACAAAAACATAGCCCACTTCAATACACTACCACTTCTAGCCTTGTGTCTGTTACCAGAGAGGTATCACTCAGGGCCTTAACCTTTTCCATTTTACATACTCACATGAAGAGCTTTGCTATGAGCCCAGGCCCTCTGAGACCATAAGCGTTTCCTCTCTGCTCACAGTATATTATTCACAACAGAGAGGATGGATCCATCGGTTCACAAGGCTTTGACTTATTCTATTTAGTGTAAAACAGCAAAGATTGGGTTTCATCAGACCAAGTAACATGTTTTCAATATTTTAATGTTAAACATTGGTGTTGCCTAATCTACTGGAATTGCACCTTCTTAATTTTTTGTCAACAGCAGTAAAGCTCAGTCGGTTCATCAGCGACCATAATGTAACCAATACAAAGTAAGACAAGTGCATTCTGATGTGGTTCTTTCAACAGCTTTTATTTGCCTGATTTTGAACCATCTCTTACAACTCACAAATCATGTCAACCTCTTTTGGTCAATTTAATCACTGGTCTCCTTCAGACTACTGAGCCACCTTCGTCTAGATGTTTTATGGTGATGACCTGTTCTTCATCCGTCTGTGACAGTGTAACACATGTAAAGTTGAACGGGACATACTTATGCCAGATTGTTATATCAATTTCTAATTCTAAACTAACCACACACATGATAACTGCCTGCCTGCTTTCTGTGACTAAGCAGACAATTATGTGGGATAAGCAAGTGTACCAAAATAGCAAGACTACTTGGAGTGCATATTTATGTGTAACCCATGTAGGCATTCAACAATATTAAAATAGAATCAATGTCAGTTCAATAAAGGTAAATCATAGCATGCCAGAATACTATTACTGCACTTTCTGAACTCCTCTTTATCCTTCCTTTATCCTCTGACACTTGTTTCTTTTATCAGTAACTTTACTTTAGTTTTCTTTCTTATTATTAGTCAGTTATCTCACTGCAATTTTACAGCTTTTCTAGCTAACACCTCCCCAAGCACTTCACAAGCAGAATCAAATAACTACAACATTGTGGTCTTTGACACCAGCTCATCAGTCACAAGGCCATATTGCTTTGTTATCACCTGTTGTTTGACCATATTTTTTTTTTTACTTTTTCTTTCAATGCTTTCTATTACAAATCTAAAACTAGAAACATGGTATGAATACGTTTTGAATCAGAGATAATGCTTTTTATGAAATATGTTCTGTGCTATTCAATGAAAAAGTGACAGGCAAGTTTGTTATAATATAGAAAGAACTTTCAGATTTTAATTCATTTTTGCAATAAATGTATCTTAGAATAGCTGAAAGCACTAAAGGAAAGGCTTTGCCTGACCAACCAAATTTGACCTCTATAGGTAGTTAATTTTAGTGTTAACAAAACAATACAGAAACAAAATTAATATACTATTGTTATGTACACTGGCAAGTAAATGGCTCATTTTTTAATTCTCTATGTAAATACAAATGCCTCCAAACTGATTATCTGTATGACTCATTTATTGTTTATCTTTTTCTCTTTGATTCTACATTACTTCTGTAACTCCTTGTTTTTAAAGAGCAATTACCCACAAAGCATCATGCAGCGAAACTTTAAACATTGCTGCTTTTTTATCACTGTCTCTTCTAAATTGTGGAACCTGCCTAACCCACTATACAGAATGTGTGTTAAGCATGAAACATGTTTATATACTGTATATACATAGAAAAAAATGTCAGCATTACTGTGTGTTCCATTGTTAAATATGAGATATACAGGACCTCTGGCATATGCAGAAATCTACCTGCATTTCTTATGGCAATACATCCAATATGTCGCATTCTCATTCATTTAGCCATCCTGCTGCCACCAGAAAATTCTTACATTTGCCTCCTGCTGAATATTTTTTTAATTCTGATAGGAGGTGGTTTAATGCATTTTAAGAATTTTCCTTTCTTCTCATATTAGTGTATTTTGGGGTCAGTGCCATCATACAAATTGCTGGGGCCACCAGTACTAGTTTCGTTCTAATTCCATGCTATCGTTTGCACTTTTTTTCCAAAATCCTCAATAAAAATTTCAAAAGCCATGAACCCATAATTTCTACAAGTGCATTTGCTACTTGCATTATATCTCTAGCATTCCATCTCGTAGAGCACTACATAAGGAAATGTGGTACTTACTTTACTAGTATCAAGGTTATGTAATCAAACACTTTAGGAATGTGTTTTCGAATTATTTCCCTCAGTAGAAATGGATCTAAATGCAAAAAGTGTAACCCTAGTTTAATTACTCCAAAGTATTATACTTATTCAATTCTTTAACTGCGATATTTAACAACTCCATCTCTGCATTCTTCAGGAAACATACAGTATCTCAGGTCTGAATAAATGTAAAATAATGTATATAACGTTGGAACAACTCATACATATTGTTTTTTAAAATTTCAGAAAAAACACTAACTAAACACACACTAAAACTTACACATGGAAGACTAGAAGAGTCTTTTTGGTGAGTACCGATCCAGTGAGCAGTCAGTACAGCAATAATCATTTAGTACACCAAAGCAATCAATAAGTCAAAATTAAACATACAAAAAGAACGAAAGAAATTATGTAAGCAGTACTGCCAAAGTTATAGTGGCTGAGCTGGTTTCATTTCAGTCAAATAAGGGAGACATTTCTTACAATCTCTATAGCCCTACATGATTATTTACATTATTATCATAACATGGTCAGCTGCATGGAATTTGCCTTGGTAAACCTCATACAAATACAAATACAATTGAAGTTGGGGAGCATGCACTGTACAGTGTGTTGCCGCACCCACTACACGACAAAATAACTCGGGATCCCGGTTGGTAATCCCCCAGGCAAACACGCGGTCCAGTCCCACCCTCCGGAAATGACCCTCTATCTGCCGCAGCCAGGTGTTATGTGGGCGACACCTTGGCCTGGTCCAGCCACTCGGGTCCCAAATAATGAGGATCTTATGAGCTGGATCACCCTCGGAGAAACGTGCCACATGGCCGTAGTGCCGTAACTGACGCTCCCTCACATTTGAGGTAATGTGCCTCATTCGGGACTCCCATGAGCAACCGCTCATTCAACACAATGTAAAACCAACAGTACCCAAGGATTTTCCGGAGAGACACAGTGCCAAAGGAGTCCAGTCTTCGTCTCAGGTCACTGGATAGCGTCCATGTCTCGCAACCATATAGCAAGACAGGAAGCACCAGGACTCTAAAGACTTGGACCTTCGTCCTTTTGCATGGATATCGGGAGCACCACACACCCCTTTCCAGCGATCTCATGACCCCCCCATGCTCTCCCAATCCGTCTACTGACTTCATAAGAAGAGTCACCAGAGACATGAATGTTACTGCCAGGTAAGTAAACCTCTCGACAAGGTCAACACTTTCTCCGCAGACAGACACACTTGCGATGGCTGTGCCCAAGAGGTCATTAAATGCCTGGATCTTGATTTTTATCCAAGACACTCAGAAGCCCAGACACTCAGACTCCTCACTCAGTCTCTTGAGCGCCATGATCAGAGCTTCCATTGACTCTGTGAAGATCACAGCATTGTCAGCAAATTCAAGATCCGTGAATCTTTCTTCACCAACAGATGCCCCACAGCCGCTGGACCCCACAACCTTGCCCAACACCCAGTCCATACAATCATTGAACAGAGTAGGAGCAAGAGCACACCTCTGACGAACCCCAGAATCAACTGGGAAAAACACAGAGGATCTGCCTCCACTCTGCACAGCACTCACAGTACCAGTGTACAGTGATCCATCGCTATATCACGCTTCGACTTTCGCGGTATCACTCTATCGCGATTTTTTCTCATACACGCTTACGTCACTACGCATGCGCTTTCTGAGAACTTTTATCTATGCCCCACGATGGCTCATAAACGTGCTGCTTTTTCTAAGCCTTCTGACAATATAACTAAGTGCCGGAGGAAGATGCTTGCTATCCAGGAGAAGGTGAAACTCTTGGATATGGTCAAAGATGGCAATACCCTACAAAAGCCTCCTCACGCATATGAAAAGACAGCGCCAGCAACTGCCTATCAAGATGTTCTTCAGCCGCGCACCCAGAAACCCACTGCCTACTCTTAGTACTCCTTCAGCGGAAGAAGACAACGATGCATCTGCTGAATATACTGCACCACCTGAAGACACACGGTTGTGCCTTAATAGGTTAGTGGTTGTGTGTAAGAACTGTGTGTGTGTAATTAAATGTACAGTACAATAATCTACTATATAAAAGCGGTCGGGATTGCAAAGCGTAGCGGTATTCCGCTTATCACAGACTTACTACTTGCGGCTTGCGGTACGAAGCGACGCGATGTGAGCAGAGTTCTGCTGCTCCCATCGTCCCCTTGCTTTTGTGCGCGATGCGCTGGAAAAATAGACAAAATTATGTCTCTGAAAATAATTAATGTTGATGGAGTACAAATGCCCCACCGCGTAGTAAATATCAGGGGAGATGGTGCTTGCTTATTCTCATCTATAACTTATTTAGTGCATGAAACTCCGTCTTTAGCGGTACAGATTCGGGCTGACATTGTACAACTTTGGACAGGCACTCGAGGGGATAAAAAAACATAGGTTTTCGGGAGATGTTATGAATGGGCACTTTAATGTTCTCATTCCCTACACTTACATGCCTGATGTACACATGGAGCGCACACAAATTGAGGATAAAAGTCGGTCGCCTTAAAAGGCAGGTGAGCCTAGTAATAATATATTTGTAACGTCTAATATGTATTATTTTCTCTTATTTTGTCTAATATATTGGGTAATATGAGTGTAATGGTGACTAAAGTGTGTTATTTCATGTCTAGAGGGCTCTAATAATGTTAAAAAACGTATTTAGAAGGTCGTAAACAGGTTTTCTATACTCTAACTGCAAAAATATTATATTTATAAATAAAGAATCCTACTTCGCGAAAATTCATTTATCACGGTAGAGTCTGGAAAGAATTAACCGTGATAAACGAGGGTTCACTGTACAGGCCAGCCATGATATCCAGCAACTTCGAGGGGATTCCGCAAACCCTCAGGATGTCCCACAGGGCAGTTCGATCAACTGAGTCAAACGCTTTACGAAAATCGGCAAAGGCTGCAAAGAAACTCTGCCGATATTCATGTTTGCGCTACATGAGAACCCTCAGTGCCAGGATGCGGTCAATGGTAGACTTCTTAGGCGTAAAACCAGACTGTTCCGGTTGCTAGTAGGTGAGCAAGTGATCATGGATTCTATTGAGGACGACCCTAGCAAGGATCTTACCTGGCACAGAGAGCAGTGTTATCCTCCTGTAGTTGCTGCAATCCAGGCGATCACCCTTCCCTTTCCAGATAGGGACAAGTCCCGTTTTCCAGTCAGTTGGGATGATGCCAGTCTCCCAAATGGAAACAAAGATTGCTTGCAATGCAAAGAGGACATCTTTACCACCAGCCTGAAGAGAAGTTTACCCCGGATATCACAGATCCCTGCAGCCTTTCCTCCCCTCAGCTGGTCCACAACCTGTGCAATCTCAGTGAGATTGGGTGGTTCACAGCTAATTGGAGTATCAGCCTCAAGAACCGTGGACCCAGAGATATCCAACGTCCTAGCCGGAAGATCAGCTTTGTACATCAATAATTTTTGCACACCAGCTACAAAATATTTGTGAATTGTTGAAGACTCTTAAAATCATAGTATTAAGTTCATGAATCTAACAGCTTGTGCTTAAGTTCTGTGAAAAGAGCTGGGTCAATCACTTTACTGTAGATGGTGTGGTGGACGGCCGGGACCCATACCCGGCCGGTACGCCCCTTTGTCACTAGATCCGGGGGAGCAGCCATGGGAGCCACGCTACGTCCCTCGGAACCTTTGTTTGCAGCCCCCCTGGGTTGTGTCGGGGCCACTTTCATGGAAAACCAGAGCTCATCTTGTTTAGGCTCCGTGGCCTCTGCCAGGGGGAGCTGCATAGAGCTGCACGGCTTAACGAACCCATCTGGGCGGGAGCACAGCCACACCTGGAAGTGCAGCCAGAAGTAGGTCAATGAGCACCTGCAGCACTTCCAGGTGGGCTATAAGAGGAGCCTGCAGCCACTACTCAGGGCACCAGAGTCGGGACGAGGGTGACGACGACGACGACGACAACAACAACAACAACAACAACAACAACAATGACAACGCTGCCTTGGAGGAGTGGAGGTAGACAAAGAGTGTGATTTGGGGTGATTTTTCTTTGTGTGTGTTTTGGGGACTGTGTAGGGCCTGTGGGACACAGGGAAGACTTGCTCCATGGCTTTAGAAAAAATAAATCTTTTTGTTTATTTTATTATTATGCCTCTGGTGTTAGTCTAAGTTGGGTCAGAGCCAACCAAGCGCCAATATCACAATGGTTTTTGCTTTTTAAAGAAAGGAGTACAGGGAATCAGCAGTAACTTAGTGTCTGTTGCCTGTTCTGTTCACATCTAACTCTGTCTTCTGGCAACAGCACACTTTTGTGGTTAATTGGTTAAATGTTCATGGGTAGATTGGTCATTTCCATAACATTTGAGTATACTATAAGAAGAGCTTTTTTGTCTATAAAGGATAACACCAAGATATTGTGTGTGGGGGCGGGGGGATGTCATAAAGGAGAAAAACTTTATCAGGGAGCTGATGGTTGTGTTAGAATGAAAAAAAAGGTCACAGTTTTGGAAGTGCATGGGTCAGTCGCCACATTTTCAAATATTACTCTTAAGATCTATTGGTTTTTTCTTAGCATTATTTCTAAGTTGTCCATTTTGATGTGTTCAGTTGCAATGGCAGTTTTTCTTCTCATTGCTGTTTTTTTTTTCTTTATTTTGCTTTATACAATTTCTTGCATTACAAATTTGTTAGTTTTCGCATACCCCTTGGGGTCAGAGTGCAGGGTCAGCCATTGTATAGAGCCCCTGGAGCAGTTACAGGTTAAGGGTCTTGCTCAAGGGTCAATAAAAAAGGAGTGAGAATATACCTTGGATGAGGCCATTATTGAGTGTTGTTGCCATTTAATTGTCAAGTAGAACAAAGAGAGAGCGTTCTATGTACAAACCTAACTGTATATCTGTATTTGACAGCTTCTAGTAGTTTTTATAGGGTGCCTTCTCTCCATACAGTATCATAGGCTGCAGTTAGATCTATGAACATTGCCCCAGTTTTTAGTTGTTTTTCAAATCCAGTTTTAATTTGTGTAGTCAGAGCTAAGGCCTCTTCATCCTAGCTTCTGTTGAATCTGATTTTGGCTAGGTTTATCAGGAGATGGTCATTAGTTATGGAGCTGATTGTTTGATAAAGTAATCACTCCAGCATTTTACATCTTGCACTCAAGAGTGCAATGATCCTGTAGCTTCCAGGTTTGCCATTGAGTTTTCCTAAAATGAAAATACATATTTCCTTAAAGTGCTTGAAGTGGTTTTGGAAACTTTTTCATTTTCAGAATATCCAAAAAATTAGAAATTAATTATGGATTCTATCAAATTTAGGAGCTTTCCCTGCTTTTATTTGCTTCAGAGTCGCGCCACCTTTTTCTTCTTTGAATGGTTTTGTTAAGTTGATTGTTGTGTAAGATTTTTTAAGGATTGTTAGTTTTTCTCAGCCCCTCCTGTTGTGCTCCTTGTTTGCTTTAGCTCTTGATCTATTTACAGTATGGCTGGAAATGTCATTTGATGATAACTTGAAGGGAGGTTTGAAAGCTGGAGATCCATTTTCCAATTTCTGTCAGAAGCTCCAAGCCTTTCAGGTTGAATGTCGAATGTTTCCTGATCTGAACAGTGTGGTATCAATTATACCTTCTCATTTAATGCATGGTGTGAATCCTATATTGACTTTTGGACATTCATATTCCAGATAATCCTTGAATTGTCTTTCAATAGTGACATTCTAGCCAGGGACATACTCTTTTCTGACTCTTCTAGGCATGAGTATTTTCATTGTTAAAATAGATGATCCAAAAAAAAGCTCGTACTGATCACTTTTTGGTTGAATCAGTCTGACTTGTGTGATTTGGAGTTCCAGATATGGCAAAAGGGGGTGTGAGGCCTCCAAATGACCAATAAAGCTAGCCAGGACCTTCACTGCTCAGTCCAGCAAAGCCTCACCATAACCCTGCTAGGCCCCAAATACTACATGGAAGCTTCAGCAAGAGAATGCCTCAATAATGGGTAGCTGGCAAAAATACTATTAAAACAATAAAAATGAAACAAATAAGATGGGATACTGCAAACCTTTGTCTTGTACACAAAAAAGGCTTTAAATAAATTTCATTAAAAGATTTATTACAAAATATACAAAGTACAGTACAAGACAGGCTCCTCTCAGCAAAAAGAGGCACAAAATGAGTTGCCTAAAATGTAATCCTAAAAAAACAATGTCTCAATACAAAACACTAGAGATATCAAACATAAATTACAATACTCACAACTCCAAAGCTAATCAAATGCTCTACTGCTGAATCCTTTGTCTAGCTTGAATATAAAGCCAAAAGGAGGATCCAGCAGCTGTGATGTCAGGATGGCCCTGCCTTCTTGGTAAACCACATAGAAATCACAAGGAACATATGCAAACTTAAAGGGACGATACATAATTAACCAATAATAAACAAATTGAACCGGAAAAAACAAAATTAACAAAACAACAATAAAACATAAAATTGAGAAACATTTTTGTCAATATCTTCATTAAAACAAAGACAGTTTGCTTTTTCAAAATTCCACCTGCACTTAGGCCTGGTCTGAGTTATTGGGATTTGGAGGTCTCAGGTTATAATAACTGGATGATGCTCACTACATGGGGAAACCTTTGCGTACCTTGCAAGTGACAAGTAATGGGGAACCCCTGTTTTTATCACAGGAGAAAAAAACATACATCTGGGTTTGTTCCCATATTTCATTTGGAAGATCGAAGGACTACAAAATTTATTTATTTTATCAGTGAGGAAACAACACATTGTCAAACACATGTGCATGGGAGGCATCTAGCAGGACCAAGAGAAGGTAATTTCACATCAGGCCAGGGTTTGGCGGGGTGCAATAACCCTTTCTCTTTTATCCCTACAGACCAAACATCGGAAATTCTGCCAGGGACTGCTGACATCACTTCTGGTTCTGGGCCCAATGACGTCACTACCAGTTCCGGGTCTGCTGACATCACTTCCCCTGACCAGCCTTAAAACCCAGCCAACTTCCTTCTGTGGATCAATTCTGTTTTTGACTCAATCTATACACTACTGTGCCTCCAATTTTCACTTTTGCAGCATTTATTCAAGTATCTGGGTGGCTGCCCCATCCCTTTTTTGTGTGTCAAGGCGTATTAATTCATAACATCTTCTAGTTGCTTTCTTTCCATCTAACAAAACGTCAGAACACCTCAAACAATATACAGCATATGTGGAGAATGATCATTGCTTCCTGTGACACTTCAAACTTCTTTAACAATTGGGTGAGCTTTCTTGACCGGAATGGATGTTTTGACATCACATGTTACAATGCTTTAGTATTCATTCAGTATTCAATATTTGTTTTTGTTTATATGTTTTGTAAACTGTTTTCATTTAATCATCATAATGTCTGTTATTGTCAGACTTTACTAAAATATTAGCAATAGGAGTCATTCATAAACCAGAGCAGATTATGACACTTTATGTTACCAACTCCTTTGCAGTTCCTATAGGATGTAATCTGTAAGTAACTGCCACTAATATAAATAAGAGAGCTTTAAAATGTTACATAATATTAGTGCTTAAACAGAACATCCCCATTCTTATCTTATTAGTGCCCCGATAGTTAATGAATGACTACCATATTACCAACCCGGGAGTTTGCTGTTACCCCCATTCTTCAGTACATTTACTGTATATCAACATGCTTTTGAACCTTCAAAGGGGAGCACCAGCACCGTGATTTAGCATGCACAAACAGGAATACTGGCACTTCTTTTGTACCATTTCTGCCACTCAATAACATAATATAACATTGTCAAGCCCAGTTAATTTAATTCAAGGTCAGAGTGCAGAATCCATAGCCTATACCAACAGTGTGTGGGTTAAGGCAAGGACGAACCCTGAACAGGGTCCAATCCATCACACATACTTATACTCACAATCACACAGGGAAAATGTAGAATTGCCAATCATCATAATATGCATATATCTGAGGATGAGGGAGGAAGTTTGAGAATGTTACGTTATATATACTACCGGTCAAAAGTTAGGGGTCAACAGAAATGTTTGTGTTTTTGATATAAATTGATATCTCTTTTTATCAAGATACTGTTAAATTGATTTAAAAATATAACCAAGGCATTACTAGGGTTTATAATGGCTATCAGTGCTGAAATGATTTTTAATTTATTATTCACATATGGCTGCAAAGCCCCATTTTTATCAGTAATTCCTTCAGTGTCCTAATGATAAACTCCCTTAGCTTATTCTTCATTAGTCATAGCCATCCATCCATTATCCAACCCACAATATCTAATTACAGGGTCACAGGGGTCTGCTGGAGCTAATCCCAGCCAACACAGGGCGCAAGGCAGGAAACAAACCCTGGGAAGGGCTCCAGCCCACTGCAGGGCACACACCCCAAGCACACACTAGGGACAATTTAGAATCACCAGTGCACCTAACCTGCATGTCTTTGGACTGTTGGGGGAAACCGGAGTATCCAGAGGAAACCCACGCAGACACGGGGAGAAAATGCAAACTCCATGCAGGGAGGACCCGGAAACAAACCTGGGTCTCCTAACTGCGAGGCAGCAGTGCTACCCACTGCGCCACCGTGCCACCCTCATTAGTCATATTTACATGCAAATTGGTTATTCGAGAAACATTTCTAATTGCATTAGCACCACTGAAACTTGGTATTCTGTTCAGTTGTGTTGCAAGGTACTGGCACTCCAAAAGTACAATTCTGGGCTAAGAAATAGACAAAATGAAACAGCTTCCTCAAGAAACATGTCAGTCTTTTTGCAGAATAAAGGTTACTCCATCAGAGAGTATTTTGCAAGTGTAAAGGTGTCCAAGAAAGGCACTTTAACCTCTATGGTTCTTTTTATATTGGTGGACAAGTTAATACTGGAATGCCTAAATTATTAGCTTTGATTTCCACATAAACCCCATGGCACCCATTTAATACTCGTATCTGAAGCACACAAATGAAATCAAGCAATATAGCCAAGGCTGGCGACTTTAGCTTCAAAACTGAGCAAGTAAGGGGCCTAGGGATCAATGCCCCTGGTCACTTCTCCTGAATGGGCTGCACAAATCAAACAAAACAATAGCGGGTAGCAACCTCAGTTTCACAATACCTTACCATGTTCCACAGAGATGTCTACTTCCTTCAGCTGTCTTATTTATAACTCTGAAAGGGGTGCGTAATTTTGAATAAAGGAGCATGGCTTGCACCTTAACCAACACAAAGGAAACTGTAACAAAACCAGATCACTACCTTTGAAAGAGCTAAACAAATAATGAAGCATTTATACAAGCATGCTAAGGGCAGGTGATATCTCAATAAACAAGGCACGTTTCAGTGAGGAAATATTCAATTTTTAATGTAAACATTACTAGTAAGGCTTGGCTATATTTTTACATCAGTGTAATGGTATCTTGATAAAATAGATATCAGTTTCTATCAAAAGCATGAACACTTCTGGGTGACCCCAAACGTTTTGACTGGTAGCATAATTTCAGATAGAATAACACATTACTCATGGGTGCAAGGGTGTTCCAAGTCAGTAATAAAGGAATAACACTCAGCAAAGACACAATGTAACAAAGGAAAGCAAATAAAAAATGTAATTGAAGAAGAATCTGTCTGGGCTAACTCAATAAATGATAAGTAGATGAAAGTTTATTTATATTCCTAAGCAAAAACAATGGTGTCTGAGTCTCTACTGAATGTTTGTCAATTTTGTTTCAGCGTCAGAAAAACCTTTTTTCCTTTAACAGATGTGCATTAGCACATCTCTTCACCATCTCCATTGGATTTTCATTACTATGACACACCAGGCCTTCAGATAAAAACTTTTCCAGGACTCAATGTTACTTTTTTCTTCCTTTTATTAACACTCTGTGTTCTTTCTTATTAAACCTGCATGTCTCATTATGCCTATTTGCTTTAAAACTCATCTTTCAAACCATCTAGTTGGTCTGTACTATTGTTATTGTTATCCTCCACAAGATTTGTTCTAAAATTCAAGACAGCATCCTTTAGGTCAGTCATAAACAAGAAAAATATGAAGTGCACTCTTCACCAGTTTTTCCACAACATAACATTTACTGAAGCAGCAACTTAACCTAACAGATGATGTTATAAAGGAAGCCACAGACCTTTTTCATTGCTTTGCTCCGGAGTGCTTTTCATTTATTAACTACCTCATCAGATCTTTGAATTCCAGGCTTTATGGATATAGTAAAGAACAAGTTTTCCAATCCAGTCCATTGAAGATAGCTTCCTCAACTCTTTTCCAATATTTGTGTAATCCCTTTACCATCTAACTTCACTCCTTCACAGGATGAACCATCACTCCTCAGCAAGAGCCTGAGGTTTGTACCTGTGCCAAAAAACACAGACAATCTCCAAGTCTACACTGGCTTTAACAAATGTTTCTTCAGTATTTAATTGCGTATTTTGCTTGAGTTACCGGTACTATGTTAGAGAGTGATCTGGCAACATCAATTATCTTCATCCGAAACAGAGTTTCTGCAATCTTCCAACCAAACATTTTGCATTGTTGCCTACTTCATCGACTAATTTTCTAACTAAATTTCTAGAAAACCCTTTCATTGAATAATTATTAGTTGATAAAATTGAACTGTAGGCACTTTGGATGCAACACAACATACAACATATGATGAGGCCTTCGCACATGCCTTGAACAAATAACCTGTACAGGATCCTCCCATGAACAGTCTAATCAGGCTGGAAGAATTGGTGGTCAACTTCCATGCCTTCTTCATTCAAGTTTTTGCCACCAGGTCAGTTGACTTGCAGTGCATACTAAGATGAGGCCTAGTTATGGCATCATCTTCACTGGCCGATTCCAAAAATGCCCATTATTGTTAACAGAGTTTATTGCACAGAGAGAAAATAAAAGTCTACCTAAAACATAAAGCTAAGCAACAATCATGGTCTTTCCTAAGAAAAGCAAAGACAATGTGCATAGGCAGACCAATCTCACTCCTGAATAACGGAGTTAAGATACTAGAGAAGGTTTTAGCTTGAAAAAATGAGAAACAGCTTCCTCAGTAATGTCACAAAACCACACTAGATTTATTAAACACAGACGCTTATTCTCCAAGTATTGGTACTAATACATAATATATTCACCTACAGAATCAGACTTTCCAGACATCTTACTATTATTTGATACAAAACAAACCTTTGATAGAGTAGACTGTGGTTATTTATTTACTGTAGTGGCAAATTTGTGTCCGACCCCAATATATCTGCATTGATTAAATTATTTTACGCTAGTCCAGAATCCTCAGTGTTTATTAATAATAAGTTTTATAATTTTTGAATTAAAATGAAGACCTAAGCAAACTATTAGCTATTCATCTTAATATCAAAATATTCCTTTATGCTGACAATATGGTATTTCAAATTTCAGAAATGCAATGTTCCCTCCAAGGTGCGTTTGTGTTCAAGCAATTACAACTTTTATATTTCACTCTGTTTTTCAGTAGCA
>JANRMT010062795.1:1533921-1559724 GCA_026402145.1 Polypterus bichir lapradei | reverse complement strand
TATTCATTGTAATTCCTAATTTTGAATCGCTTCTTTTTCTTATTGTCTGGACGACAATATACGGGGATGGTCCCCAAAACTTTGTTTTTGTATTTGTGAAGGATTTATTCTACCACAATTGGCGTAGTCGGCAGGATTATTTGTTCGAAATGTCTAAAGAACAGGACCTGAACACCATTCTTTCCACCATTATGGGAGATCTCCAAACTTTGAAGATTCAAATGGGTGAGACGAGGACCCAATTAGCCGAAGCAGAGGCTCGTGCTGCAGCCAGAGTACGGACGGAGGTCGCTCGGTCACCACCCATTGCACTGACCACCTTGACTGAATCAGATGACATTGAGACCTATTTTTTGATTTTCGAGCATACCGGTAAGAGGAACGCATGGCCGAGGTCGGAGTGGGCGTACCAACTGGCTCCCTACCTGAAGGGAACGGCGCTGAGAGCCTATTATGATTTAACTGAGGAGCAGGCTGCTGATTATGACGCTCTTAAACTAGAAGTGTTCAAACGCTACGGCGTATCCCCGGCGCAGCAGGCAAGAGAATGGAGGGAGTGGCAGTTCGACCCAGAGAGGCCGTTGAGAACTCAGGGCTTTGAAGCCTGGGGAAAGGTATGTCGCTGGCTATGGCCCGACATTAATAATTCTCATAAAATGGCCGAGCTACTTGCATGTGAAACCTTTGTGCATGCCCTCCCTGAGCATATTGCCCAGCAAGTCCGGAAACATAACTTTGATGACATGGACACTCTAATCCAAATCGCGGAGCGTCACTGGACGGCTTGCAAATCGGGGCGATCAGAACGGTTCTCTCGCCGAACCCAACAGGCACGTGGGGCAGCTCCTGAGCCCCCCTGACAAGCTCCCGAACCTGCCGTCCGTAGACGGGATAGACCAGCTAACCTTCCCCGCTGTTACAAGTGTGCGGAGGTTGGACATCTGTCCCCTAATTGCTCCTACGAGCCCATGGATTGTTCGTTGGTGAAGGGAGAAAGGTATTGTGCCACAGTGAATAACCCTTTGTCTCTTCCTTATACAGGTGCAGTTATTATAAATGGCAGAAAGGTAGGGGCAATATTTGATTCCGGGAGTAACATTTCTATTGTTTTGTTTTACTGCAACAGTGGACTAAGTTGAAAACTAGCCTCAAATGTATTCACGGGGATATCCGATATTATAAGACAGCCAGATGTGTGGTGACAGTAAATCGTAACCTGACGAGCATGAACGGCTGTGTTACCGGATCCCCCATTTCCGGTCATACTTGGAAGAGACTGGAATAAAATTACCAGCGGTAAAAATGTAACTGTACCAAAGAAATATTTAGGCTTAGTCATGGAAAATACTGATCCGACTGCCTTCACGCCATGTCCCACAGTAGCACGGGCTGATACAAGTACCCAATGCAAAGAAATCGATTTCCCATCGTCCTCTGGGGAGCTAATACAGTTAACGTGGAGGACGTGGAGGCAGAAGCCCCCCCCCTTGAGGTCACGCAAGACCCAATTCAGACTTTATCTTCACAATTCCTGTTAACACCTTCGTCCTTTAAAAGAGAAAAGTGGAACGATGATTCTTTAAAATTTGCTAGGAATGCTATAGTATCCACCGAGGGTTAAACAACTCTGGATCCCATGCCACGATGCCGTTCTTTGTACTTAAAAATGATTTGTTATATAGAGTGGCAGAGCACGGGGGTGAAGTGCGAGCATCGTTGTTAATTCCACGCACTTTTCGGCGAAAAGTGTGTGAATTGGCACATGCTCACCTTCTAGGAGCACATTTAGGCTCCGATAAAACTTTAGAGAGGATAAAACTCCGATTTTACTGGCCGGGAATAAATGAGGAGGTCCGGCGATTTTGAGCTTCCTGTCCGGAGTGTCAACTTCGCCAGATTCCAAGACGGACGAAAGCTCCTCTTGTTCCCCTTCCCCTTATTGATATCCCATTTGAACGAGTCGATATCGACCTAGTAGGACCTTTAGAACCCTCGTTAAAAGGATTTAAATATATTTTGGTGTTAGTTGATTATGCCACTCGCTTTCCAGAAGCTGTCCCATTGCGCTCAGCTAATACAAAAACTATCACATGGGAATTAGTAGGGATATTCGCTCGTGTTGGGATCCCCAAAGAGGTTTTGACAGACCAAGGGACTCCTTTCACTTCAGAGACGTTCAGGGAGATAGCCAAATTACTCCATATAAAACATCTGAAAACGTCGGTCTATCATCCCCAAACTGACGGGTTGGTAGAACGTTTTAATCAAACGTTGAAACAGATGTTGCGTAAGGTAGTTAACGAGGATGGAAGAAACTGGGATCAGTTGCTTCTCCTCATTTTATTTGCTTACTGGGAAGTCCCGTAGACCTCTACAGGTTTCTCTCCTTTTGAATTATTATATGGGAGACAACCCCGAGGGCTTTTGGATATGTTAAAAGAAGGATGGGAAGAGGAGGTGCTCCCTACTTCAAATATTCTCGAATATATCGCGCAATTACGCGATAGACTTGAGAAAATTTGACCTATTTTAAAAGACAATTTAGAAAAAAGCACAAGCACCGCAGTCTCGTTATTATAATAGAAACACCACCATTCGGGAGTTCGTCCCGGGTGATCGTGTAATGGTGCTCGTTCCAACCTCCCACTCAAAGTTGTTAGCACATTGGCAAGGCCTCTATGAAATAAAGGAAAGAAAAGGACTTGTGGACTATTTGGTTAAACAACCTAATCGTCGACCGAGTGAACGAGTATATCACATTAATCTGTTAAAACCGTGGAAGGACAGGGATATTAATCCCTCCTCCGGACAACCTCATTCTCTTTTCACGTCATGTGCCCATCTTACTTTTGGTCCCGATTTAACATTTGAACAACGACAAGATCTCAAACGTGCTATCTTGTCTGTCCCTAAAGTTGTGGATGAGACACCTGGATGTACTGCGTTGATTGTTCATGACATTATTACGGACCCTGGAGTGATTGTCAGAGAGAGACCTTACAGGCTCCCAGAGGCAAAGAAAGCGGAAGTAGAGTTGGAAATTAGACGAATGCTAGAATTAGGGGTTATTGAAGAAAGCTATAGCCCTTGGTCTAGTCCAATTGTCTTAGTTTCTAAACCTGATAGCTCGTGGAGGTTTTGCAACGACTTCCGACGACTTAATCAGGTCTCTAAATTCGATGCGTATCCCATGCCGCGAGTAGATGATTTACTTGATCGGTTAGGGAACGCTCGATTCTTAACTACTCTTGACATGACTAAAGGGTATTGGCAAGTTCCCTTAACGGACTCCGCTAAAGAAAAAAACACTTTTAGTACACCCAGTGGACATTGGCAATATAAGGTTCTTCCTTTTGGTTTCCACGGGGCACCAGCTACTTTTCAACATCTGGTAGACACACTGCTACGGCCCCACAATTCCTATAGTGCCGCCTACTTGGATGACGTAGTCATTTATTCCGGCACATGGAAGGACCATGTATGGCAGGTTAAAACGGTGCTCTCCACACTAGCGTCAGCAGGACTTCATATTAATCCTAAGAAATGTTTCTCCGGATTGAAGGAAGCCAAATATTTAGGCTACGTAGTGGGTGGGGGTGTTGTTAAACCACAATGTAATAAAATTGATGCCATCATGAATTGGCCCCATCAGATGAATAAGCGGCAGGTTCAAGCATTTTTAGGGTTGGCAGGTTACTATCGCCGTTTTGTACCGCATTTCTCTGAAATTGCTTCGCCCTCATCTAATTTAACAAAGAAACGTGCACCTTTAAAAGTGGTATGGGATGATGCAGTTGATAAAGCATTCTGTGACCTAAAGTTGGCCCTTACGTCAGCACCTGTGTTGAAATCCCCTGATTTTTCTATTCCTTTTATTCTCCAGACCGACGCATCGGCCACAGGATTGGGTGCCGTGCTGAGCCAGTGCGTCGACAGTGCTGAACACCCCGTTATGTACCTTAGCCAGAAATTGCTGGAACGAGAGACCAAGTATGCTGCGGTGGAGCGAGAAGCCTTGGGGATCAAGTGGGCTATCACGTCTTTGAGGTACTACCTATTGGGACGCGAGTTTACTCTAGTGACGGATCACGCCGCTTTACAGTGGATGTCCCTTCATTGTGAGTCGAACCCACGCATCACTAGGTGGTTCTTAGAGTTACAACCTCATCGTTTTAGTGTCATTTATCGTAAAGGTTTCTTACAGGCCAACGCAGATGCTCTCTCTCATGTCCACGACCTTGTGGTGCAGGTCGCCCAACCTGAGGGGTCTGGGCTGGGGGGGGGTCATGTCACACATGTGCGATTAGGAGGCAATCAAAGAGCCTAAAGGTGAGTGAAACATCCCGAGATAAGGGGTTGTCACGTGGTGCTTACCTGAACTCTCTTTAATCAACAGAAACCAAGAAGAAAAATAATCCTGCAACTTCCGGGTTCCAAAATGGCCAAGATGACGTCACTTCCGGCCATCCTTGATGACGTCACTTCCGGCACCCACAAATCACCTCACTTCCTGCTGCAGCGTCACAACATTCCAACCATTTCCTGTCACATGTTTTTCTCTGCTATATAACCGCCATTTAGTCCCAGTAAAAATTTATTCATTGTAATTCCAAACTTTGAATCGCTTCTTTTTCTTATTGTCTGGATGACAATATATGGGGACGGTCCCCAAAACTTTGTTTTTGTTTTTGTGAAGGATTTATTCTACCACTATATATATATATATATATATATATATTGTGGACTATGGCCGGCCATTCATCCTGGCCAATACCCCCAGGCCACCAGAGAGACCCCTCCCTGCGACATGGAGATGCCCCGAATGCTGGATAACGTCAGGGACGCTGCAGTGAGGCACAGAGACGTTTATTTTCTTTACTTCCATGTCACGAGGATGGAAGAAATAAAGTGCTTCCGGGCTGACAAAGAAAAGGAGTTTTCACCTGACCCAGGTCATGGACTATAAAAGACTGTGGGAGATCCCAGACGGGCAAGCTGAGTGGGGAGGAAGGGAACAACGCGTCTGGGAGTGGAGGATTGGTTATTGATTTGAATTATTAATTATTGTTATTGTGTTTATGAGTATGGTGGAGTGGAGGGTGCTTTGTGCACATTATTGTTCAAATAAATTTAATATATTATTATATATACAGTATATATATATATATATACACTACTAGGGGGCTCTGCTCCCTACTCACTTTGCTCATCAACCCCTGGGTTTGGTTAACCAGATATTCAATTTAAAGAGACTGTTATTTTAGTGAATGAGTTATTCCCCCCAACCTGCGGCTGCTTGTGCCGTGCTGCATGATCTGCATGTCGCGCTGCGCATTGTTCATTAAAAACCTGTACTGCAGCTGCTGCTGCTTGTGAGGTGCTGCTGCTTTAAAAACTTACAATATCTACATACTTGTGACATATCACCTATGTCCATATATTCAATCTCTTTTTGCTGCTCTGTTATTTCACCAAGTAATAATTTCCATTTGTTTGTGCTTTGATCTTTATTATCTTTATTTTGATACTTTTCCTACTTTCATATTCTGTAACCTGCTCTGCATGTGTATTGCGCCAACGTTTTTGAGCGCCATTATGAAGTCTTTTATTTCTGACCCGGATTTGACCTATGAGCTTTTCAATTCCTCTTGGTCCGGGCTGATTGTTACTTTACTTATTTTTTGAATTTGCACATGGATTATTATTGTTCTCTTCTGCATTGTTTTTGCCTTCTTTTCCCTCCAACGCTTTCGTGTTTCTTTTCGACGCACCACTATTTCTTCTTCACTTAATCGTTCACATACCATCTAGAAATTATAACATTTTTAAGAGCTGGGAGCACATGAAGTGTGTCTACCGAAAGCATTCCAACAACTGCAAGGTTAGATGTCCGTGAACTTGTTTTTGTATGTAAGTTGGGCGATATGTTCAAAAGTCACCATCTCACAGGCCTTGCTTACTAAGGTTGTAATGTCTAGTCTCACGTGACGTCAAAGTGTCTCTCTGAGATGATCACGTCTCAACCCAAGATTTTTTTATATTATATATATATATATATATATATATATATATATATATATATATATATATATATATATATATATAACTATTTGTCAGCTTTTGTGATTTAAAGCAAACCAGATTGAGCTTTACATCCGAAGTACATTTCCACTTACACCCTATTTTGTAAATTCTAAGAAATGTTTGAAATATCTTGAGAATCAAAACAGACTTTTCCAATCATGTTACCATATGGTGGTGATTCCCAAGCTTTGTCCTGCAGTACCATTATGACTTCTGAATTGTGTTCCTATAATTAATTTATTTAAACAGGATACTATTTTGTGTTTTTATGGTCCATATGTTTTATATTTCTATGTAATTTACCAAATAATTTTGTGTTTTATTTTCAGAAATAAAATAACCTTTCTAAGCCTGTTTAAGATTTGACACTCTTTTTCACATTGTCAAATAGGCTGTTGGTGATAAGGACATGAATGTGAATAGATATGAATTATAAGCTCTTCTGCATTGGTGTCTCTTGTCATATGTAAAGGAATATATTCATATTCACATGTTATTCCAGGACTAAGTCTGAAGAACACCAACATAGTGCAGACTCACTTTATGCTGTATATTAATTTTTTTTTTATTAAATTGTTACCTTAGTTTTTTTTTATAAATCATTTTGTTAAGTACTTCTAAATACGTTTTTGTAGATATAAAGACTATTAAAAAGCTTTAGCTCCACGGATCCCCTCTTATGTTGTGACATTCTTCAACTCTGTGATGGATTCAGTTCCTTCAGTATTCTAGTGTCAAATCACATGTATCTTATCCAAGCTTTTTTACTGACACATTCAGGCAAATACAGGGAATACTAATCCAAAGCCAGACAATTGCTAATTCTAATGGATTCTTTCTGTGCTACAATTAGTGGTTAAAATAAGGAATAAAAAATTGATTGTATAATGTAAATGATCTAATAGTTTTGTTTAGCTTATTTTTAAGTAAGTAGTGTGTGCTGAATCACATTTGTTGCTAACTAGGTAAAGGCGTCCAATGCATATAAAAAAATCATAAAAATGAAAATGTATATACATCGTCACACACGCGTGTTTAGGAGACAACTAAAGGGCTTGAGTACATTTAATTCCACGCCAGACCAGGGTGTGGCGAAGTGCACTAATTCTCTCTCTCGATCTCTTACAGACCATTCTAGGGAAATCCCGCACAGCCCTGGGACAGCCAACGATGTCATTTCCGATTCTGGTTCTGATGACATCACTTCCCTCACTGACCTTTAAAGCCGCCATCTTGTCGATACTAAATCAGTTCTGGTTTGGATTCAGTCGTGTGAACATGTCTGTCTATTTGAATCAGTTTTGCAGCCAGGAAAAATTATACGGTTGGCTGCCCCAAACCTTCACAATGTCTTATGGCCGTTCTTCTTACAACTTACAACGTACATACTACAATACAGGTAGTGTTTTATTTTTCCTAAGGAGGGAATTAACATTTTACAGATGCTCAAGAAATATTATAACAAACAACAACAACTCCCCGCTCCCTAAACACACACAGGAGTTAGAAAAAAGAAGATAACTTCTGATTCAACTAAAGATAAAGGAGCAGTCAAAGTGAAGCAATATAAAAGTGGTATGAAGGAGCCCCAGTAGCATTTCTTGATACACTTCTGCTGAATAATTTGTAGGCTCAAAATACAGAATTATTGTATGTCTGAGAGAGAGGATGTGCAGCAGTCTTCATAACAGCTATCAGAGTTATATCTCAATATTGATAACAGATATGTTTGGGAACAGATTGTGCTCATAATGAATATAGCTGTATGCTATCATAATTGGACTGTATTAGACTGAAAATGTAAATTAATATAAATAACCAACAACTTTTTTGTGTACTATTTAACTTTTTTTCTCCTTTTGAGGCTGTATAATTATAAAGGGTCTAGAATAATTGTGTTTCTCTGACTTAACTTCCTTCTTCCTGTAATTAATCTTCTTTAGGATCATGTGGTCTGATACAGAAATTATTTATTTACATATGTTTACGTATAGCCAAAAGGTTTATGAAAATATCAGTGATCCAAGAAACCTTTCCTGGAAGGAGATATTCTGAATCTTGTGATTCACAATGTCACCTGTATGATGGAATTTCCATTTGTAAAATACAGGCTTTTTCCTGGGCTTTGCATATGGTGAGCATAGGGCCTTTGTTGGACTGAGAGCATCTTTGGACTCTGTAGCACAGATGTTAACACTGAGAGGTGTGTTCGCTGAACGGAGGCAACATGAAGAACATGTTTCCCTGCTGTGAAGAGTCTACTGTATGGTCATTTACTCTTCTCTTCACATCACACTGGGGACTGCATTTCAATTTCTATGACAAAACAATGCAAAAATTAGCAAAATAAGATTCCTTTCAAATTAAAATCTGTTTTGGTACCCAAGTGCCTTACGTGAAACTGTAATTAAATGTCTTGTTAACTTGCATGACCCATGTTCAACGTTACTTCCATGTTTGGAGGTTTATTTTTTCCTCTTTAGGTTACACAGTAGAAAACATTCTGTTGTTTTGCATTTTTCTTTTAGGATTTCTATACTGTGTGTTGTCTCACTATTACTAAGGCTCATTAATAATACGTAAAATAGTTAAAAGGTTGTGAACTTTAACTAGGGACATTATAGCCAAGCAATACAACATCGCAATAGACACTTGATTTAAAAAAAAAATCATGAAGAACTGAACTAGTTTCATTTTAAATATGCTGGCACAAGAATTCCAAAAGATTGTAGGTGTATATCTGAAAAAGCAATGAATTCCTTCTTGATAGGTATCTTTTTTTTTTGCTAAATTGATTCATCCTACAAGATCGGCTATTTTCACAGGCTCAAGAGGAAACACTTGTCAAACAGTACTGATTCACAATATGTAAAGTGTTTTGACAGGTAAGATTCTACTATTTAAATCATAATTACAATATGTTACTTTTGATTTATATAAAAGTATTTTCTTGTTGCCTCTGTATTCATTGTAAGTTCATTGCTCAATGAAAGAGACAAAAACAAATTTTTCTATTTGCACTAACAGACAGTATAACAAATTGTGCCAACTTGAATTACATAATACAGCCCATCAGACACATTTATATACTGATATGTGACAAAGGGCACCTAAGCAACATGTGTCCAGTTTTAGAATAGCATTTTTTTGAGACATTAGGTCAGTCATCAGTCAGTCAGTCATCGTGCAACCCGCTATATCCTAACGCAGGGTCACGGGGGTCTGCTGGAGCCAATCCCAGCCAGCACAGGGCGCAAGGCAAGAACAAATCTTGGGCAGAGTGCCAGCCCACCACAGGGCACGCACACACACACTAGGGACAATTTAGGATCGCCAATGCACCTAACCTGTATGTCTTTGGACTGTGGGAGGAAACTGGAGCACCCGGAGGAAACCCACAAAGACACGGGGAGAACATGCAAACTCCATGCAGGGAGGACCCGGGAAGTGAACCCACTGCGCCACCATGCTGCCCGAGACATTAGGTGACACTTAAAAATAAAAGAAAGCACTTTCATGAAATGAAGATCAAACTGTAATTTACCTTCTACTCAAATAGTCTGTTATCTTTAAAGCTGTAGAAGCTTAAAACAATGCATTTATAAAGTATTACAAAATCCTGCCCCAAATATAACTTAATTATCAATATAATAGCTGTTGCAAAGGATGTGACACTTAGCCAACTAGATAGTAGTGCTTCCAAAACATCCATACTGGAGTTTTGTCTAAGCAAAACATAGTTCCCGATAAATTAATTAATTATTTCTTGTCTATAGTGATCTAAATTCTATGCAGGAACTTCTTTATATATTAAGTATCAATCTTTCATGACTTTACTTAGCAATTACTAGAATATGGGAAAGGTCCATTTACTAAAGCTGTTGATATTATTACCCAACATCAGCCCATCATAGAAATAACAAAACATGAAGAAAAAGAAGGAGAAGAAGTTGATATCATTAACCACCTACATACTGTAGACGACAGTCAAATTAAGATGTAGAGTACAGTCACTCAGTCAGTCATTGTCTAACCTGCTTAGTCCTGAACAGGGTTGTGGGTTCTCAACTGGCACATGGTGCAAGGCAGCAACAAACTCTGGACAGGGCGCCAGTCCATCACAGGGCAAACACACACAAATACACCCAACCCAACACTAGGGCCAATTTAGGACCGCCAGTCAAACTAGCCTACATGTCTTTGGACTGTGGAAGTAAACTGGAGCACCTAGAGGAAACCCATTCAGACATAGGGGAACTCCACACAGGGACCTGGGACGTGAATCCATGTCTCCTTAATGTGTGGCAACTTACTGTTAGGCAGCAGCGCTAACGCAATACTGCCCATATGTATAATACAGCATTTTACAAAGCAGTAAGTCACACTGGGTGGTGAAACAGTGGTAATGTTATTTTATATCCTCACTTTAGAGCTGACTATCATATGTGTGGAGTTTGCATCTACTAATCTTCTTTATGTGACTTTTCTAAAGAAATTATAATTTTATTGTACATATCAAAAACACACATAGTAAGTTGATAAGTGACCTTAATTCTGTATATGCTATAATGCTAGCATTAATAAACTGTAGTCAGGTTGCCAATAGTATCATAATGCTAAGAACATCGTAGACCTGATCTTAAGATCATTTGTTAATTTATGAAGGTTTCACAAAACTCATCATAGCTAAAGTAGCTTCATTAATCCTTCATAATGTACATGCTCCCTGATCCACTTGTTAATTGCCAAGTGCTTCTTTGGCTACCTACTGCACCAAATGTATTGTCAGACAGAACACATTAAACTCATGACCGTCCTCTCAATATTTAGAATACTAAAATGTATACTGGAGATGACACAATTTTCCTGATAAAATACATTGATGTATTTTTTATTATATTTTATAGATACACTGCTAAATTGAGTTATTTATATTGCTTATTAATTACACATGTTCAGTATACGATATTTCTATGTTCTTTAAAAGTGTGTTATAATATTGCAGCTACCTTTACTTTGATGGAAAAAAATTCTGTTGCAAATGGTTATTGAAAGAACAAAAAGGTAAGTGCAGATTTGTTTTTGGAGATATATAGTATGGCTACAATAAACAAAAACCTACTGAGATGAATATCAAATTTTTTCCTTGTGTCCCAAAACACCACCTCAGAAACCCAATAGTCACACATTACTTAAGTCCTTGTGTTGTGGATAATGCCCACACTTATTCCTAGCCTAGTTACACTTTTCCTTAAAAGTCCTCTGCATCAAATATACAGGTGGTTCATAATTGTTTAAGACTTTTTACAGTTATTGTGACAAAGGGCTCTGGGTGACCCTGTCTCAATTTTACCACGTCCTCCCTTATACCACTTTTGGCAGACACTAAACAATTCATACAAGGAACATTGTGCAAGGCCTGCCATCTTGGAGAGACTCTGACACAGTTGTCTAGTCAGCACTATGTGGCCCTTGTCAAAGTCACTTTGTTCCTTACGTTTGCATACCTTCGTTTTCCAACACATCACTTTTAAGAATTGACTGTTCACTTGGTGCCTAATATATCGCACCCCTTGACAGGCGCCGATAATCAATGTTATTCACTTCACCTGTCAGTGGTTTTAATGTTGTGGCTGATTGGTGTAAAGTGGACTAATAATCAGATATGTCATGTCAAGTAATTTTTCATCCTGTGTGAAAGATACGGGGATGAGCAGCTCCCCAAACCCAGACACAGACATGCACAGAGACACAAGTGCAAAAACAACACACTGTTTATTTCTTCATAGGGGAGCTCTATTTCCCACTCCCCAATTCAGAGCACAGTACACAGTCACCAAGCCTAGCAATACTGCTCAGTCCCTTCTCTCTTTTTTTCCTTCTCGTTTTCTCTGCTGCCTCCACTCCTCTCCCAGCAAGCTTTGTCCTCCACCTCCTGACTTTAGCTTCCCGAATGGAGTGAAGCAGCCTCTTTTATAGTGCACCCAGAATTTCTCCAGGTGCTCTCTGACCCTCTTCCGGCAGCATTTCCAGGTGTGGCAGAAGTACTGCAAGGGCACCCGGAAGTGCTTTGTGGTCCCGGATCCTCTTCCTGCAGCACTTCCTGTTGTGATGGCAGTGCTGCAGTCCAGGGATCCAGAACTGTCCAGACACTCTCTGGCCCTGATGTAACCCTGGGGTGAGGGGTTGGGGTAGGTGGTTGCCCTCTTGTGTTCCGGAGGAGGTATTGCCGTGAATATGTCCTCTCCCCCAGTCCTTTCATCACAGGGGTGTCCCAGGGTTGCAGTGGCTGGAGCCTATCCCAGCCAGCTTAGGGCACAATGCAGGAAAAAACCCTGGACAGGATTGTTACATGAATCATGTATCACTACTTAAGTAATAGCAACTTAACATTATAAAGTCAACATTCATTTAAGATGAAAATGGGTTGAAAGAAACAGAAGTGCATTTTGACGTGTGAAAGGCAGTTATGTGGGCATTATATTATTATTGTTACAGAGTGCTGTGTCACAGTACATTGTCTTAAGTCAGTGGCCACAAATAGTTCATAGCTAGATGGCACTCAGGATGCCCCAAAACAAAGATAAAGCACAAAGTACTTTGAAACCAAAGTTACACATGTTTATTGCAAGAAGAATCATAAGCCTGTATTTGTTGGTGAGATAAAGTACACAAATCCACAAATAAAAGGTTCAATGAAGAGGTAAATAATCCATAAACATAATATGCAACAATCAAGTAAACAAAATAGTTGTGTCAAAAAAAAGGGACAAATTATATATATTCCTGAAATTTTCAGGCACAGTAGTTACAGACAAGGGCTCACAAAAATAACATAGTTCAAAGCCCAAAAAAATAATGGTAGAAAGAAAAAGGTCAGATAACAGCTCTGTAGCAACGAAAACCTCTCTTACTGCTGTATTGAAGCTCTCCCAAAATCTAGGAAACACCCTGGCTTAAAAAGGTTGAAAAATACCTTTAAGACAGCCAACAGCAATGGGGGAGAAAAAGAAAAAACTTTTCAATATGCACAATAGCGACACCTATGCTCACAACTGACTTGCCAAACTAATGGCACAGGGGCCTAAAGGCAATTCTGATTATGGGTATCCCTAAATATAAACTAACTTACCTACATTTCACACATCCCCAGAGATTATTTCTAAACTCTTAAACAACAACAAAACATAAAATCCATGAACAAGTAAAGTAAAACTTATACCATCCCCGCACTGCAACTGCTTTCCCCCTTTCCCATTTCGTTACTTTTGACTGTTGCAAAATCAGCTGCTTCTCGGCTTTTAGCAGCATAAAGGGAGTACGTAGCCATGCATGCGCAAAATAAAGACTGCCTGTCAACTTACAGCTAATGCAGCAAGTCCGCTAAAGAAGAGGAGTCTGCCAAGCCGGTAAGTGAATGTATTGTATGAAATCTAAAAATCTGATTCTTACTGGAATGATGCACTAACATTAAGCATCTTCTGAGGATTCATTTAACATTACTATCTTTCAGGACTGCACCTGTCAAGTCTAGAAAATATTATTTGTTTAAAAACTGGTTGCTACTCATTCTTCTGGTTCACCATAGCCAACAAAAAACTTCACATGCTGAAAGAAACAAAAACACCAAAAATAACCTATTAAAAAGTGTTAAATACTAACAATGACCCTCCACTCACCTCTACAAAGAAAATAGTAACATTGCATATGATTATTAAAATATGATCATAAATGTAGTACTTCCTGTGTTTTAAAATATACTTTACCGTAATGCACTTACGTAATTTCTCCTTTATATTTTCAATTCACATACCCAAAATATTAGAGAGCAAAGAAATCAACAATGTTCCTCTTGTACTCCGTCATTATTTTGTCTTTCAGGTGAAACTGGTGCCCAAATGTATAGAACATAAACCCAATATTCTAAAACAAAGCATATTTTAAATCTTAATTTAACTTCAGAATTTAGGAAACAATTTATTTTGTATTACCTATTCTGCAAGTCTTACACTAAAACAAAACTAAATGTCAGGTCATCATTAGCTTTGAATAATTCCAAGACGCCTGATTACAGCAGTGTAATTCCTCTCAGCTTGGTTTTTACATTGTACAAGTAAATTAAAAGTAGAATGAATCAAAATTTAAAAGTTTATTCAACTCTGAAAAAAGTTAGAGAAACAATGTTTTGCCTGTCAAGATTCTGTAAGTCTTTATCACCTGCACTTAGTTTGAATTCTTTATTTTACAGTGAAGAAGTAATTTCACCTGACACATTTTCCAAGTAATATGTAAATTTTTTAGTGTTGCTTAGCTGGCAAAGAGCTAACAGGATCAAACTGGCAGCAGTCAGGCACAGGCCAGGTAGAGAGAGAGTGACAAATAATCATATTGACAATGTGAGTGCAATTCCACACGTCAGTCTGGGAGTCAGGACACTGCTACAGGGGGGTATCCTGCATCTGTAATTGTTTTCTGGGCAGCTGCTTACCAAGAGGATGAAAAAGGGTTAGAATATGTCATGGATTGTAGGGGCAGTAGGTAATTCCAAATTAGGAGGGCATTTAATTGACAGGGAGGAGTGGAACCGTGTTACACTCGAATGGTAGAAAACAGTGAAGCTGTCCTATAATTCAGTCTCTTTAATGATTCATAGCTCAGAGAGCATACGTAAATGCATTTCTGCTTTTACTGCAAACCATTGATATTTGAATTATCTCCTGTCTCAGTTGCAATTAATAGTGTAAAATGTTGCTCATTCTGTAATTTGATAGTCCTTGATATATGCTGGACAATAAATGATGTCCATATCACATATAGTTTGATATAAGCATATTTTGCTTGCACACTGGCATTTTTTAATATAATTAAGTGCAATTGTAACATCCATGTATTCATTTATTAAACTGTATTCACCAAATTTGATATGGTTGTAGGTAGCCATAGTCTACAAAGGCAGCACTGCAGTAAAGTTTTGGTCTCTGAAATTTTTCACAGACAATTTTTTGCTTTGCTCCCTCCCTTTGTAACAAAGCTAATGTTCAGGTCTCATTTAATCTACATTTTTCTGGAGGAATAGGTGAAGTAACTTTCTTTTTCAGTGGCAATAATGTGAAATGGCAGATTTTCAGTAAGTCCAACACAAATTCATATCAATTCTTGTATAAAGTACTGAGTGCAGACACAAAGTTCTGTGACAAGCTCTCAGAAAATACAAGTATAAATTTTACAAACTGCTAAATACAGAATTACTACAAATAAAGGCACATATTTATACAAGCAGACAGGAAAACAAAGTAGTTTAGTAAATTAACAGTATCTGTCCACTAATTGACTGTTGACCTTTGACCGGTTAACAACAGAGGAGAGGAAAACAAAAACTTTGGTGAGTAGCATATCTGGAGAAAATAAAACTTAGGTGAGTCCATGGTGGAAGTCAAAGACAAAGTCAGACACAGTCACAGTCCTGGAGATCTCAGACAACTTGCTTGCCACCCCTTTCTGGATATTCTTTCTTAGAGTCTTTGGATGGGCTGTTTAAATCTATTGACAGACTCTTTCCATCTGTTAATTACAAGGCTCCTAGTACCTCAGATGTCTTTTCAATGGGCAGTAGAACATCTTGGCAGCAGAGCAGTGGAATCAGGTGCCACAACCACATATGAAGAAGAGGAAAAGAAAAGAGGAAGATTAGTAATGGTTTGTAATTGTTGTATACACAGATGCAGTATACACAGTTAATCAGCAGCTCTAGTCAGGGTTTGCAAGACTAAAGTAGTGAGTAGTGAGTAGATTTAAAAGCTGAGACTAAAGGTGGCATCTTTTACAGTATATTAGCAGGCAGATAATTCCACAGTTTTGTAGCCCAGTAACTAAAAGCTCATCCTTTAACTGTTTTATTTTTATTAATCCTTAGGATCTTAGGTTTTAATGTGAAGTCAAGTTTGTAAGTAATAATAAGTTCAGGTAAGTAAGCAGGGCCTTGTCCATTTAAGGTTTTATATGATAAAAGGATGATTTTAAAAATCAGCATTAAGCTTAACTGGGAACAAGTGTTAGGACTTGAGAAATGGAGTTAAGTGATCATACTTTTTAGTTCTTGTAATGATTCTTGCAGCAGCATTTTGAATTAATTTAAAGCTGCATAAAGAATAAGCTGACCAGCCTGTGAATAATGTATTGCAGTAGTCAATCATACTAGAAATTAATGCATGAATTAATTTCTCAGTATTCTGCATATTTGGAAAAAGTCTTAAATTTCCAACATTTTTAAGATAGAAAAATATGTTTAGACAGTTGTGTGATGTGTGTTTTAAAAGACTTGCTAGTGTCAAAGATAATGCCTAAGTTCTTTTCTGATTCAGTAAAATGAATGGTGATTATAACTGAGTTAAAGTGTGACAGAATACTGTTACAGTCTTTCACTGACAATTAACACTAGAATCCCTGAAGCCTAGGAAAAAACTCATAATCCCAGGCCACCTTAAATTCCTTTGCACCTCTCCATTATGTTATGTGATGGCCTTTATATTAAAAAACATTTATATGTTACTTATATAAAAGTCAGATTGAATTTTTTTACCTTGATTTGTTTACTTATCTTCCTACAGCATAAAGTCTCAAATAGACTGAAGAGCTTCCTGTGTTTGATCGACACGGGCATGCTGACAAAGTACATGTGCAATGCTCCTTCATTGATGACTTTAGCTACAGGTGGAAGCTCCTATCTCACTTTATGTAACTGTTGCCTTAGTCCAGAAATGGTTTCATAAGCTTTATGACCTTAGTCTCGGAAAGTCTTTCTCCTGGGATCTTTTCCTGAATAAGGAGTGGCATTGCACATCTACTTTGTGCTGTATTTGATTGGCTCTTTTTGTACTGTGCTGAGAAGTGGGGAGCAATAGAAAACGCTTCCCCACAGAAGAATAAAATGTGTGCTGTTTTGTGAACTTGTGTCCTGCCTGTCCGTGTCGGGTTAGGTCAGTTGTACACACCTGGGGCTTCACAAGCTCTGTTTTATTTTATCTAGGAATGAACATCAGTGCTTGTCTTGTGACTCAAGAAGGTGTTACCAGTACAAGTATACTGCAGTTTATATATATTCAAATTAATTCACTGATTACTATATGTTATGAATAAGTTAATTTTATTCTTGAATTCACCATTGTTTAGGACAGTATACATTATATGGACATGCTGTTGAATAATTCTTCTATCCATTATTTTAGTTCAGGGTTACAGGGGACAAAGCTTATCCTAGCAGGAGCCAATCTTGGATGGTGCACCAGTCCATCAAGGGAACACTCACACAGCCACACTCACTGACAACCAATTTAGAGCTGCCAATTAACTTAGACACTTATGTCTTTGTAATGTGAGCGGAAAATCAAAGTACCCAGAGAAAAAATTCCTATATGGGTAAAACATGTAAACTCCTTCAAGACTGTGATTCACTATAAATAAAAAAAAATATTGACCTTTGGGCTATGCATGGTGATATCTAAAGAGCAGGCTTTAACATATAGTTAAAGTTTGCTCTGCTCTGGTGTATGAAACGTTGCTGCAAACAGAGGAGAATCCATTGAATGCAGAAAATAACTTCACTTGACTCAAAGGAATTAACCAGAAGTATATCACTCTGGACAAGATCCTGAAGATAACAAAGGGAAAGAGAGAAACAGAAATACAGGATACCTTTGACATCCTACCAGAACCCAGTTTGATAGGATACGCCAGATAACTTAATTATCAGATAACAGAAAATGGACAATGAGTGTGCTACATTTGTCTCACCTAGAAGATAATAATAATAATAATACATTTTATTTATATAACACCTCTCCCATGCTCAAGGCACTTACAGAATATAAGAAAAAACGGCAGGGTATACAGTATATAGCATTGTACAAACCAAATAAAAATAAAGAAGATTAAGACAGCAAATTCAGAGAAAGCCTAACAGACAACATAATTGATGGTCTAGCACACACACACACACAGGTTACATGAGCATCTTGACATAGAGGTAAACTGAGAGAAGGGTAATAAAGTCAGGTAGAGCTAAAAGCCTTCCTGAACAGATGAGTTTTGAGTTGTTTTTTAAAAGAATTCATGGAGTCAGCTGACCTGATTAATTTCGGTAGGTCATTCCAGAATCTAGGCGCTATACAGCTGAAGGCCCTGTCACCCATGGAGTGTAGATTAGTGTGGGGCACAACAAGATTGCCAGAATCAGAGGACCTTAGTGGGCGGGCAGGCACATAGTGATGGAGAAGGTCACTGATGTAGTTTGGCGCGAGGTTATTTAAGGCTTTGAAGGTTATTAGTAGGAATTTATATTTGATTCTGTAAGACACAGGGAGCCAGTGAAGATGGAGCAGGATGGGTGTGATGTGCTCGCTGTTGCTGGTTCGAGTAAGGACTCTTGCAGCTGAGTTTTGAATAAGCTGGAGCTATGATATAAGATTAGAAGGGGCACCTGCCAGCAGCAAGTTACAATAATCAATGCGGGATGTGATAAAAGTATGGACAAGTTTCTCAGCATTTGAAAACGGAGCGGAAGGAGCAAACACGGGATATGTTACAGAGGTGAAAGTAAGAAAGTTTCTTAATGTGATTTATGTGGGTGGAATAAGAGAGGGAGGAATCAAAAATGACACCAAGATTCTCTGCAGTAGAGGCAGGTCTGATGAGATCACCGCCAAGATGGATCTCATCAGACCTGCCTGTACTGCAAAGAATCTTGGTGTCATTTTTGATTCTTTGAATCTTGGTGTCATTTTTAATTCTTTTGATAGTTATTTTCATCAAGATCTACCTCACTCTAATTCTGATTAGAAGGACTTAAACTGCTTTACCAGAATTTCGGGTCAATTATGTATCCAGCATGACAAGTCCAATTAATTGTCACCCCACCCATATACAAGTATAAAGTGGACCAAAATTACATTTCTACTGAACCATGGTGCTACATACAATATGGAGGCTGTGTACCCAAAAACAAAATGTAATACAAGTATAAAAATAAGACTGTATAAGACCTAGAATGCTGTAAACAAAGACTACCCTAAGTGTAATTAGAAAAGTGCAATGCAATACACCATATATAATAAATGCAAGAACAGTCTTAAACGAACATACACAGTAATGTGCAGTTGGTTGAGGTAGGTAAACATTCCAGCATATATGCAGATAAATGCATACATCAGCAGAACAGTCCCTGAATGGCAAATAAGTGAATGTTACAATAAATTGGTTAGTGTAGTGTAATGGGCTGGGTTGATTAAATCGTTGTTAAGTAGTGACAGGTGACTGACATACTGAAAAGCCTGATAGCTTTGGGGAAGACGCTGTTACAGAGTCTGATAGGACTGGCTTGAATTAGGAGAAACTTTTTACACATTCCAGAAGGAAGGAGTGCAAACAGTCCTTGGTTATTCTGAAGGCCTTCAGAGCTTTTGGTAAATGTCACAAATGGAAGGGAGCGAGACCCTGATGGTCTTCTAAGCTATGTTGACTATCTGTTGGGTTTTACAATTTGTGTTGTTGCAACTACCATACCAGATAGTGATACATCTGGTTACAATTCCCTTTATGGTACATGCATAGAAAGTGGTAGAATTGCTGGTGAAATGCATGCTTTCCTCAGCTACAGCAGGAAATGGAGGCACTGTTGTGATTGTGCTGTCTTGGATAGGAAAGTAGAGTTCTGACACAAAGTAAAGTTATCGAGGCTCCTAACTGTCTACATGGTGGAGCTGTGCAAGATCCACTTGAGTAGGAGGACATATCCCCTGACTCAGCACCATTTGCAAGTGGAATTACAACATAGTGGAAACCATATTCTGAATCTTAATGTTGGATTATAGCTGCATACTCCACTGAAAAACGGATCAGTTCTAAGCATACTGTGTGCTGGTATCAAATACTTTTCTGCTCGTTTGCAACAAGTGTCATGGGAGTATATTGCTTTTGTCTATATTAAAGTTAAAACCTGGTTGATTTTAAATTTCCAACAACCTTTTATTGTAAAGATGGCTTGTGAAGCATGCTATCTGTATTACTAAAATATTAGACAGTTTGAAATGTAGATTGGTGAAAATTGTGTATCTTTTGTTCTGTTTTAAAATTAGTCTATGAAAGAGTCATCATTAGGGCACACTATGTACTGTAGAAGTAGAACATCTGGATGCAGTGGCATTCCAAAATAATTTTAGTCTCTTTTAGTCTATTTTTATCTCAAATTTTATTTTAAAGCCAAGTTTAGGATGTAATTCACGACCCTGATGAAGAAAAAAAATACTTATTTTTTAAACAGTGTAGTCTAGTGTAGTTGCAATGTAATACTATACAAAGCTTCCTTACTAAACTATCTTCAGCACTGTTAGATCATTGACTGCTGTTGATTTGGTAACAGGTTATACCCCCTCTTTTTACATCACTGTTACTTACTTTACTGTATTCTTCTGAAGACCTATTTCCATCATCCACCCATCCTTCCTTCAATTCATTGACATCATTTTTCATTTTCAGCTTAATTGTAGTAGAGTTTACACACTCATACTAGAACAACTAAGATATGCTCTTTAATCTAAAATCTGAGGAAAAATTATTAGACACCCACAGTAATATTAGGAGAAAATGGAAAGTTTGCTCAAAAGTCTGCCCAGCTATTGACAACTATGCAGTGATGCATACTGGGGGTCCGTGCCAGTGTGCGGGATTTGAGAATAAAAGCAGTGTAACTCGGGCTCTGTGGATGCGGGTACCGATAAGGAGCAGGGCTGCTGTGGGGTATTCAGTGTGGAGACGACCTGATTGCTTTCTTAGGTCAGCCGTTTCACATTGGCACGCACAGGTGTATATAAACGGAGCTTGTGTGGGTTACGGGGAGGTTGAGAGGAAAAAAAAAACACAAAACTTGAGATAAAAGGAGCGAGGAGAGAGATCGGGTGGTTTGGGAAGGTGGTTGGGAATGATGCCCCAGATGGATCAAGCAGACTGTGTTCACAGGGCAGGGTCGCTCTTGCTGAGTGCTCAAGAAGCAGGAGCAACTAACCACTCCAAGTGGGCTCCTGCTGAAGGTTGAGGGATGGTGGTGGGAGAAACAAGCAGGGTTTGCGGGGTCTTCGCTAATGATGAGGGATGGTTGCGAGGACATGAGCCATTTTAAAGGTTCACAGTGAATACCAATGTCTCAGCTCCCAGCTGAACATATCTTATAGGTAAGCTGGAGGTTAGAGGATGAAGAGTGGTGCTGAGGCTCTGAAGAACAGAGGAGCATCTGATTTTAACTTCCTGATTTTAATCTACTTATTGGATTATTTATTATGGGAATTTTTTTAACCACACGAATACTTGTTTCTATTGACAATTATTAATTGACAAAAGAACTTGAACTTTCATTGCTCTTTGTTTGGAACACTTTTTGTTGGAGTAATTAAAAGCACTTTCTAAATTTGTACCATCCCTTGCTGTCTGTGTGTGTCCTTGCCCAGTCTGTCTCAGTTTCATGACTATTGATATCCTAGGATCAAGGAAGTGTGTGCAGGCAACCCGGGCATCAAGGACTATTCATAAAACTTACCCTGGGCAGGGAAAGGGGGTTAACTGTCATGTCTGGATACTGTTTTTGTTGGTTTGCATCTATTTTCTGTCTACATGGTGTTTATGCAGGTACATCTGTAAAATCTTGAATTTTACAGATGTACATATTCATCTAACTGACAGCTCACTTTTGGTGTAAAAAGAGCTTATTTTGGAGAGTGTATGTCTGTAAGTACACCATGCAAATGCATGAGTCCTTCTGCTGTTCAGTGTAGAGGTTAGTACTATGCACTGCTGCCTCATCAACCTCAATATGTGAAACTTAAAATTAAATTATTTTCCTTTACTACCCAAACATGTTTGTCCTGACTTTACCACTCTACCAAAAATAATGTTCTTTTCTTAGGAGATTCTTTTTTTTTTTTTTTTACAATTTTGTACACTCTGTAATTTTCACATTTAAAAATTTTTTATAGCCCATGAATTGATTCTGTGCTCCAGAACATCACAAGGAAGACCAGCTGCTGTGAGCTTCAATATTTCCGCCAGAAGCTACACATGTTGGAGAAAAAGATTCAGCAGCTCTTGGTATGCCAGTCGAAACTGCAAAAACAGAAAGAACTGCTCCAGGCAGTGAACAAAGCTTATTGTCCCAGCGAATCCACACCTTTCTCTGGATCTAAGCCAGCAACATCGACCCCACAGATGGCCCAAAGATTATGGCTGAACCGTGTTTGTTTTAATCTCCCACCCACACACAACATTGTTTAGTGAGTATCAAAGCCTGAAATGGAGGCTCAGGCCTAAGTCACCTTCACCTCCTCAGCTCAACTTGATAACCAGCAATCACTATGAAGCCTCGTCATCTGTTTGATAAGACACACTTAGCATTGGTGACTCCATTATCCTTAAGCTGAACTTTTCCTTGTGTGATGTGTCTTTCCTTTTCACTGATCGTGTTTGAACATTAGAACGCAAACCCCATTTGCCTTCAAAAAACAAAGACATATTTGAACTGCAGTAGTGCATGCTGGAGTTACCAACATCTGAACCTACAATCAATGATACTGAAGATAGACTTACTGTTACTACTTCAGGTCCTCTATCTCAAGAATCATCATTTTGAGAATACTGCTGATAATGAAAGGATTGGATGATGCTAACTGTAGACCCTTCTTCATAAACAACTGACTGAAAAACCTCCTGAAACAATTAAGATAATAGCTTTGTGGAAAATTGGAAATGTTTCAGTAAATGACCAACCCTCTTGATAAGGGATGACCAGTAAAATAATACAATGCCTGTGACGACCAACATATGTGCATAATGGTAGCCACCAGCTCATATGTTTTGGTATTTGGTACACTATATTAATCCTTAAAGGGAAATTATATTTTTGCATGACCTTTAGAGGACAGAGAGCAGGATCAGCCATTGTACCGTGCCCATGGAGCAATTTCCAAGTTAAGGGCCTTGCTCAAGGGTGCAACAGAGCAGGATCCCTTCTGGCATTTGAACCAACAAACCTTCAGATAAGAGTATGGATCGTTAGCCTCAGACCCACTCACCCCTCCACCATAACAACATATTAAAATATGTTAATTCTGAAGGAAGCTTAACTAAACAGGTGCATTATATAGATCATTTAATGGTAAATTACAGTTCTGACATAAATTTAAATAACTTAATTGGTATCTCTTGCTGACCTGTACTGTATATTCAGAGCAGCCATGTCATTGTAAAGACTCTTAAAATGGCTTTATGTACTGTAATATTACTGCTTTAACTAGTAAGTCATTTTTAAAAAAATTAATTTATTACTGATAGGAAAATTTAACTTTTTATTTTTGAGTAAAACGTGAATCCGTATTAAAGGGGCTACTGTGGAAATTGAACCACCTTTCGAAATTTAACATTGTTTAATTTATTTTGCCTCAGTTAGAAAAAAGGTGGCTTGGCAAGTATGTTTTCAGTTTGTATAAATGTAAAGAAATGTTTCTGTTGAATATAGTGCCATCATAAATAAAGGGATACCACTTGTTCTTTATTAGTCATTTATCATCCAGCAAAAATATTATGTCCTGTTTATTTTAGGACAATTCTATCTTAAGTAGATATGACAAACTTGTAATAGAAGGTAGTTTCAGTTTTCATGTGGACCATAAAACAAAAGGAGTTTTTGAATCTTGTGTATTCATTGGGTCTTAGTGAGCTTCTTGCACATACAAGATATAAAGGTGACAACATATTAGATTTAATCTTTTTGAAAGGATTCAGCATTGATGTGACTCAGATTCTCCACATCAGAATCTTAGACCACTTCTTAGACCACAACTTAATATATCAATACCTGTACTATGATACAACCGCTTCTTTTTTCTGGCTTTATTAATAGTCAGTCAGATTCCAATAATTACACTAATATATCCAGTAATGTAAATAGCTTAGAGGTTAATTGTAATACTAGATTGTAGGCAGTGGTTGACATGGTAGACTCAGAAAAACTTTTGAAAAAAATCAGATATCTCTAGAGTTTTTAGAAAATCAAGCATTGTGCAGACTTAAAAGAAAGAACTGCAAAGCTGAGTGTAAATGGAGAAAAATGAAATTCAGAGGACTGTTAATAAATACATCAATAAGATCTGAAAGACCATTATTTTTCCACAAGTATTAACAACATTCTAGGAAATTCAAAACTGTTATTTTTTAACTGTTGATCATCTGTTAAATCCAGCTCCATCTATGGAGTGGATGAAAAAAACATCAGTTTTTGAGTCAAATCTTTTCTAGTGTTTTTACAGGGATTATAAATAATTATAGGCATAATGCAAGGCAGGCTGAAAGAACAGAGTTACATGGTCTTCCTCTTTTTAAATAAGCCAAGCTGAATTTCTTCATAAACATAAATGAGCTTAAACTTTGTAGAATAATTACTCAACTCAAACCAAACACTTTGAGCCAATCCCTACAGACTTTCTTTAATTTTAGGGCTTTGCTCAAAGGCACAGCAGAGTAGGATTCCCTTCTGGAAGTACTAGGACTTGAACCAGCAACTTTCCAGATACCAGCACAGATTGTTAGCCTCAGGGCCACAATCTGCCTTAGGATATGTTATTTTGGATAAATTTGGTCCTATCACTAACATCATTTTGTTGAGCAACTGTTGAGCAGCAGTTAAAGATCTAACCATACCACAAACAGCCTTTGTAAAAGTAGTTAATGACTTAATACTTAACTCTGTAAAAACATATTGGTATTTTTTCACATAGACTTAAGTGCTGTATTTCATTCTAAATATCATGATATTCTCAACACCTTAAGCAATCTGATAGACTTTTTGGTTATGCTCTAATTTGGTCTCAGTCATACTTTACAATGAGAAAGGTTTTTATAATTATTGGTGACTGTACATCTGCAATACATGATATTACATATATGCTGTAGGGATCAATTCTAAAACATGTATTATTCTCAGTATACATGCTTGTGTTGGATAATTTTAAAACAATGTAGTTTCCTTAAATCAAACAAGGGAAAAACAGAAACTGTAGTTATTGGCTCAGTTGAAAAGTATGAGAATCTTAGGCAAATTGCAATCATCTAGTTTTGTAAATTAAGCCTGAAATAAGAAACTAAGTGTAATTAAAAATTTAGAGCTGAATTTGGGATGTTGAGATTATTTGATTTATTTGTGTTGTACAGAACCTTAAACAGCATTAAAAAGAACATCTTTTCAGACATCGGGAAACACAATGACAATGGGCATCATAATATTGTTGATTAAGTTGGTGTATCGGAAGTACTATGTAACTAAGTGATTTTCTGTTCACAATATCTGTAATTTTGTATTATTATCACATGCAGATAAGGAGCCTTGGCTTGAGCTGTGAGAACTTTTTGCCCACATTTACAAGACACTGATGGAGTGGTATGAAGGGGTTTAAGGTGCGCCGGGATTATGAGTTTTTTCATAGGCTTCAGGAACTCTAGTGTTAAAGTCCATGGATCTGAATTATTGTTGTGTTTTCCCCACTAAGCTGCAAAAAAAAAAACAGCAAAGGAGACAACTGTGTACAGATACTTTTATTCTGCCACTTAAAGGAACAGTATTGGAGCTTTATTCATTACTAGCAAAATACCCGCGCTTCGCAGCGGAGAAGTAGTGTGTTAAAGAAG
>JANRMT010062795.1:1509943-1528921 GCA_026402145.1 Polypterus bichir lapradei | reverse complement strand
TTAATTTAAAGTGTAGGTTTACACTGTGCTTTGTTTCCGAAGTAGCAGAACTCATGAATATGGTTGTATATATCACTCGCTCGCTTCTTATTGTTTCGCTGCCTTCTCAATTATATAATGCATGTTTTCTAAAGCGCTTTTTGGGCCTCTTCCTGGTTTTCTACGTACTGCGTGATTACGTAGGAGGCGTGATGATGTCAGACGAAACTCCGCCCCCTCGGGTTTCAATCTCATCTCCATTACAGTAAATGGAGAAAAAACAGCTTCCAGTTATGACCATTACGCGTAGAATTTCGAAATGAAACCTGCCCAACTTTTGTAAGGAAGCTGTAAGGAATAAGCCTGCCAAATTTCGGCCTTCTACCTACACGCGAAGTTGGAGAATTAGTGATGAGTCAGTCAGTCAGTCAGTCAGTCAGTCAGTCAGTCAGTCAGTGAGTGAGTGAGGGCTTTGCCGTTTATTAGTATAGATTAAAGCTTTATTTAAACACATATCAAACCTGACAACTTCTTTGCTGTTTAACTCCAGTGACAGTTCCTTTAGATTAAAAGTCCTTAACGACGATCTTGACATTGTTAAAAAGAGGCAGGAGTGCAGCTAAAGGCAGTCTGCACAGGACAGAGAACAAAATGCAAGTACTGTGTAAGTGTACTGACTTTAAAGCCTCATAACACTATGTGATATATGACTTACTATTGTCAGCAGCTGATCCTGCATGGATAAACCTTTAAGTTGTTTGAAAGTGTGTTTCTTTTGTTTCTGCCTGCTGCTTGAAAGTGTGTTTTCACTGTGGCAGAAGCAACCCTAGAGAGCAAAGGCACAGTGTGATCGGTCACAATATGCAAAGCAGTGCTTAAAGTGGCAATATCATATGTGTTACATTGATGTATTAATGTGAAGAGCAAGAAGTGTGCAACATAAATTCTAAGACCAATGTTTCTCGCTTGGACTCTGCAGCACCGCAGGCAAAGAACCAGGGTGATTTCTCCCTTAATGTTTTAAGCACCATGGTTAAAAAGTGGGAGTGGGAGGGTGGTCGGTTTTCAGTGCCACAGCTGGGGACTGGGAGTCAGTGAAGCAAAACGAATAACCAAGACGAGAACCAATATGCATCTAAGAGTGCTAGTAGTCAACAGCAAAAAACAGCTCTTGCTAACCATTGAGCTTTGTTTCTTCCTTGAGCTTCACTAAACTTTCTCTTTCCATTTTACAACATGATTATGTCTCAAATTTTTTTGTCCAGGACACTGTCCCTTCTTCTGTCATTTGTCCACCCAATTGGCAACTGATGCTATTTGCATAGTGTATCAGTCATTCTACTGTGTCTTTTATTTGCACAACCGAGAGCATGTAAATTAGCATAATATTAAAAAATATTGACAAATAAAAAAAATGTCAGCTAACTTTCTTTTGTTTATAATGTCACCAAATTTCAATCAAATCTGTCAAAGTATTTTGGAGATTTTAGGGCATTTAGTTTTTCTGTTGTGGGGCAAGATACGCCTAAATATTGATTTTTCCACATGTCCTATTTATGCAGATGCCTATAGATCTAGATGTACCATTCTGCCAAATTTGAGCTTTTTAATTAAATAAAAAATAGTATTTTTTGTTGATGACTAAGTGAGTGCATATGTGTCAGTCAACTTTGCATTATATATATATACTGTAGATTTAACACATTGTGGCTGTAAAAGTATAGTATATTGGTTTTACCTTAGACTTCTTTTCAAGATATATGAGTTGCTGTCCCCTGCAGTGTGCTTTCATTTGGTATGATTTAGACTTTACAAACATCATTAAGTTACTTTATTACAAAGATATGTAGCTGAGCCAGGATTTCAGATTTAGAAAAAATAGCATTCCAGCTGTATTTATGAAGTCTATAAGAAAGGCATCTATGTAAATTTCAAATTAAGATCAATTTTTTAAAAATACATGTTTAATGAGTCTTATGGTGAATTTGCATACATAAATATTTATATTATTTATTTAAATTGATTATATTCAAACTAAGACAGAAAATACATTTACTTTTGAGCCTTCATGTTCAGCTCTAAATAGGCCTTCAAAAGACTTCATGTATTTTGCTTTCAAGTTTCCTATGTAAAATTACTCAATAAGAATTAAAATTCAGCAAACATTCATTTGTCTACTTTAATTATTTGGACAAAAGTAGCTGTTAGATCAATTGATAAAGACAGTCATTAGATGAATTGTTTAGTGCCATCCCAAATTCACACATTAACCATATTACTAAGACTGTTTTTTTCTTTTAAGTAACATGGCACAAATTTGATCTTGTATACTGTTGCCAGATGATAAATAAAGAAAACAGCTATATTACCTTGGCTGCCTGGGTCTTTTAAGATTAATTTAAAAATACTTTTAACTGCACGTAAGGCTTAGAACAATCTTGCACCTTGCAATATTTCAAAATGCCACACTGCCCTAATCTTCATACACTGGCTTGCTCACTGTTCCAAGTGTAAAGCTTAAAAAATTGATGATTACTTTTAAACACCTAAAATCTGGAATTATTACAGTACTGTTGAATCTATCAGAAGATGCACATTTTTTAACTTGGCCTTTTTATAATTTATTTATACCACATCTATGGTTAAAAGACAAAAATGAATGTTGCATTTTCATGTATTTTTTTAGCTTTTCAACTGTTTACAAATCCTAACTTGTGACATTTAATGTTTCTAGTAACTTATAACAGCATTTGTCTTTGTTTTCGCTTTCTGGTATGCTCTGGTACATAGCTTTGTCACATCTATGTAGTGAAGAATGGCCCAGGTGGGTATGGGTAGCCTTATGGAATAGAAAGTCAGAGAGGGTAGTCTTAGTCAACAGTTGATTTAGTGCATTAACTGAGGGAATTTCATTACATGCCAAGGCTTTGGTTTGGCAAATTTCTCTTGTTAATTGATTAAATGGTGAGAGGAGTGTGATTATTTTAGACAATAAAGTTTCAGGTAAATCAAAATAAGTCACAAAAGTCCCTAAGGCTCTGTTCTGCTCCAGCAAGCGTTGCAGTATATATAATGTACTATTAAATCTAGTGACAATTTGTGGAAGCATTTTCGGTTGCAATCTCCATTTGTGTAGTTTTGAGACAGGAGTTGGGTTATTGCAAATGTTTGAAACTATCAACTATTTTTCTGCCAGTGGCAATTATATCTGAGGTGCTGGTCTGGGGTAGTACACTGTCATTCAGAGCAAGCTGTAAAGGGTAGGCCACACATGAAAAACCTGGGATCCTGCATTCCTCCATAACCTTTGCAATGTTACATTTGCTGTTTTGGAGTATCACATGAATATTCTCTTCAGGTTATTTGTGTTTAAGAACATTTTATTATTTGATTACTGCAGAGAGTGAATCACCTGTGTGTGATTCAGAGCATTCTTGGGCATTCAAGTTTGCCTTATGTAGTTCAAAATTGCAATTGATTCCCTGAGTAGTTAACTCAAGTATACACACAGGAGTTATATCACATGTTCAAATATGGTAAAGCTTCTGGTTCTAACATTGTCATTAAAGTGTTTGTGCATATTACTTGCTACCATATTGTGTAGCTCTGGAAGAGTTACATCAAAGAAATAGTGATCAGTGGGTATTATGTAAGAGGGTTCAGAATGTTCAACGAGCTGTTGAAATTGAGTATCATCTTCAATTGAAAATGGACGATCATTCAAAGTCATAAATTCCATCAAGTTTATATTACAGTAAAACCTTGATTATCCATCACTCAATTAACCGTCCGTTTCCTTTAACCTTCAGGGCAAAAACAAAAACATTTTTAAAATATGTTGATAATGGAAACCACTGACGCCAATGTTATTCTGTATTAATGTTAATGTTTTTCTTCATTGTAGTTTTCTTTTTAAATTCTGTTATGATATGTTTTGTTAATATATTGTGAATTCAGGCAGCTTGTGATGCTCTGTGCGAAAGCACAAAGGGTGGAATGAATGGTGTAATTGAAGGGACAGGGTGAACAACAACAACAACAACAACAACATTTATTTATATAGCACATTTTCATACAAACAAATGTAGCTCAAAGTGCTTTACATAATGAAGAATAGAAAAATAAGAGACACATTAAGAAAATAAAATAAGTCAACATTAATTAACATAGAATAAGTGTAAGGTCCAATGGCCAGGGGGGACAGAAAAAACAAAAAAAAAACTCCAGACGGCCGGAGAAAAAAAATAAAATCTGCAGGGATTCCAGGCCATGAGACCACCCAGTCCCCTCTGGGCAATCTACCTAACATAAATGAAACAGTCCTCTTTGTATTTATGGTTTTCACGGAAGGACTTGATGATGATGATGATCACGTGGACTTCTGGCTTTTAGTCCATCAATGCTGGGACATCATGGTGCTTTGAGTAAGTTGGTGGTGGCGCAGGCCGCCACCATAGAAAAACCGGAAAAAGAAACAGAAGAGAGAGTAGGGGTCAGTACGGATTTTAGTGCCACCATGAATAGTTATTATAATGAATTGAACATACAGAGTATCAGGATTAAGATAAAGTGAAGTTATGAAAAGGCCATGTTAAAGTAATGTGTTTTCAGCAGAGTTTTAAAGTGCTCCACTGTATTAGCCTGGCGAATTCCTATCGGCAGGCTATTCCAGATTTTAGGTGCATAGCAGCAGAAGGCCGCCTCACCACTTCTTTTAAGTTTAGCTTTTGGAATTGTAAGGAGACACTCATTTGATGATCTAAGATTACGATTTGGAATATAGGGTGTCAGACATTCCGATATATAAGATGGAGCGAGATTATTTAAGGCTTTGTAAACTATAAGCAGAATTTTAAAGTCAATTCTGAAAGACACAGGTAACCAGTGTAGTGACATTAAGACTGGAGAGATGTGTTCGGATTTTCTTTTCCTAGTTAGGATTCTAGCAGCTGCATTCTGCACTCGTTGCAAATGATTTATGTCTTTTTTGGGTAGTCCTGAGAGGAGTGCGTTACAGTAATCTAATCGACTAAAAACAAAAGCGTGAATTAATTTCTCAGCATCTTTCAATGATATAAGAGGTCTAACTTTTGCTATATTTCTTAAGTGAAAAAATGCTGTCCTAGTGGTCTGAAGAATATGTGATTTAAAATTCAGGTTACAGTCAACGGTTACCCCTAAGTTTTTTACTTCGGTCTTAACTTCTAATCCTAATGCGTCAAGATTATTTTTGATAACCTCACTTAATCCGTTTTTGCCAATCAATACAATTTCAGTTTTCTCTTTATTTAACTTGAGAAAATTACTATTCATCCATTCAGAAATACCAGTAAGACATTGTGTTATTGATTCGAGAGAGCCGGTGTCATCAGGTGCTACTGATAAGTACAGCTGTGTGTCATCAGCATAGCTGTGGTAGCTCACGTTGTAACTTGAGATAATCTGACCTAACGGAAGCATATAGATTGAGAAAAGAAGCGGACCCAGGATAGAGCCTTGTGGAACCCCATATAGAATATCATGCGTCTTTGAGTTGTGATTACCACAATTAACAAAGAATTTTCTCCCTGCCAGGTAGGATTCAAACCAATTTAAGACATTACCAGAGAGGCCCACCCATTGACTAAGGCGATTTCTAAGAATATTGTGATCAATGGTATCAAACGCGGCACTCAGATCGAGGAGGATGAGAACAGATAAATGGCCTCTGTCTGCATTTAATCGCAAGTCATTTACTACTTTAACGAGTGCAGTTTCTGTACTGTGATTAGTTCTAAAACCTGACTGAAATTTATCTAGAATAGCATGTTTACTTAAGTGGTCGTTTAACTGCATAATTACTGCCTTCTCTAGAATTTTACTTAAAAAGGGCAGGTTAGAGATGGGTCTAAAATTTTCAAAAGCAGAGGGGTCAAGATTATTTTTCTTGAGTAGGGGTTTAACTACAGCAGTCTTAAGACAGTCTGGGAAAACCCCCGAATCTAATGACGAGTTTACTATGTCAAGGATATTATCAATAAGCGCGTCTGATACTTCCTTGAAAAACCTTGTTGGTAGGGCTTCTGTTCTGTAATGAGTACAGAAGAAGTTAGAAGAAAAAGGAAGCTTTCGAGTAGGGAGTCAGGAGACAATAAGCAGGAGTGTTTACGCTGTAGAAAAAGACAGAACGTGAATGGCAGGAGATAAACTGATTGGTAGGGATAGCTTTTTTTTACTGGTTTGGAGTTGTGCTCTGTAACCCAAATAATGGAATATAACACAGGACATCAATTTGTTATAGAACAAAAACTCCAAGCAAAATGTAGAAAAGTCCAGTATCTCTGAGTTGTGTTTGCTTATGACGCAGGTCGTTACAACATTATATGAAGCCTTCACTGTTCGTAATCATGGTTGCTACATTAAACAAACTTTCTCTCAGTAAGATTATGCCCTAATGAGTCTTAAAGCTTAATTATCAGGCCCCAAATGGGTGATGGTCCACATAGCTAGATCGGCCCCTACAGCACATAGAAAAGTGTCCCTTTAAGTTCTTATGGCAGTGAACACTTAGTACCACTCATTGAGTCACTTCTCCCATCCTGAGCTGGAATGATTATACTACACACTATTGAGCCTCAGAGCAGCAAAAAAAAAAAAAAAAAGTTAATAATGAATGACTAATACTATTTTCCTACTAGACACAGGTACAAATACAAAACACATCAACAATTAAAAGGAAATTATTTATTGTAAATGTAGGAAAATAGAAACTACAGTATTTCAGCTATTTACAAAATCCAGCACTGCAGTGCACCCTCCCACACATGAATTATTATACAAGATGGTTAACAAATTAGCCACTAATACACTAACAACAATTACACAGTGAGTTTAAACAAGAAAAAAAATGTAAATGCCAATCAAAGTACATTTTATACATTAATGATGTTTAATCAGAGGATTTTGATAAACCATTCTTTAAAGTTCAAGGAAATGATCATCTGCCATCTCTTTATTCAGGCTTAGCAGGCCCTCACTTAAATTTACAATCATAAGAAAAAGAATCTTCTATTACTTCATGGAATTTATTTTATGTTTAACAAAAAATTACAATAAGTTCACCTGATGGCATCCTTCTGGTGTTGTAGTTTTTCAAGAACATAAGAAGCCTCCACCAACCTTCTTTCTGGAGCTGTACACATCTTCTTTTCATTTTTGCTTATTCAGTTCTGCACTGTTATACTTATATAATATTGCCTCTCCCTCTTTTAATTCTTATTGGGTCTCCTGAGACAGGTGCTCCATTCAGTGCTGTCCAAAGGCTTATATTATTTAAATTGACTCTCTTTATTATTACAAAAACTTAGAAAGGTACAATTACATGACAACTGTTACAACTTCTACTGTGTTGAAGCTGAAGGAACGCTATTGTGAAGGGAAAGCTGCTAAGTAGGGGGTGTCAACCGGTAATAAGACAGGAATTCAAATAAAATGTTGGGGTGCTAACTAGGCCATCCCGTTTATTCATATACCAAAAAAAACAGGCATTCGATGGTACAGAGACTAACAGAAAGAATAATAGTCATTAGCTAAAGTAAGGATGCTGTGTGCAGCAGTCAGGCTTTAGGGTCAGAATTTCATCTTGCAGGTTGCTTGTGTCCTAAATGAGCGTCCTGCTTTTATAGCCTGTGGAGCAGGTGAGACAGGGTCAGTTGGGGTCGGGGTCAGCCCTCATTGGGCATTTTTTTCGAGCTACTGGTCAATGTGGTTAGTGATTATGCCCCTGGTGTCTCAGGGTGGTAGTGCTTAACTTAAGTGAGCATGGAAGGCTACCCTCTGACATGCATGCATGGCAGAAGGAATAAGAAGTAAAAAAGGTAGAATGCTATGGTACTTTTGAAGCAAGTAAGCCATCCCATCTAATGGGCCACCTTGGATTATATTCTGTTTTGTTATTTTGCTAATTACTCCTGTCCTACAATTTTGTCCTTTTACAAAAAAGTTGCTGTTTTTATTTTTGTGAGTGGCAGAGGTTATAAACTTGAACTAAGCAATAATTAGTTGGTCAATTGCCTATTATGTGTAACAGGCAAAGCAAGAATCTTATTCAAGATGAGTCAAAAACGTAACATTTCTAAACAATTACTTTTAATTATTTTTGGAAGAGTTTTTTTTTTTGGATTAGGATTCATGAGGGAGCCCACTGGTATTACAAGTAATGTTAAGTCTTGTTGTTATGTTCTGTTATTTTTCTTACAATGCAATATTATCGTGGCAGTAGCAGACCAAAACTGTTCCAGATGTGATGAAGACAGCTTTTCAGTGAACTCCTGTCTCTTCCAAAGCATCTGTAAATTGCTTTTCAGTGTTGATGGGCAGCCCCATGCAGGGCCTTGAGCAGGAGTGTCACAGTCATACAGAGATGAGAACAGCCTGTGTGAGGAGGCCTCTGGTTTGGATGGAAAGAGCTGGAGGGAAGCTAAAGGGAGCTAGTGAACGTGCCATGGAGGGGTGGCAAAGAGGTGGCTCAATTCAGGAACGCTGACCATGCACAAGCTTAAAAAGAGATCATAAGGACCTGGCTACACATCTACAGGGTTGCCAGACTGTGTAAGAGATTATTTGTGTACATAAAGAGGGAATAAGGCGAGATCGGCTGCAACTTGCTGATATATCTGAGTATGTGTTTGTTGTTTTGAAGGCATTTCCCATTGTGCCTGATAGTAATGAAGCTTGCTTAGGCATGAATATATTCAGTAAAACAATAATACACCTGTTTGTTTAAGGCCTTGAACTGCTGATTCCCCCTCTCTCTTCAGCCTCCGTGCTCGTTACAATATTAATTAAAGAATAGAACACAAAGATAACAAGAGTATTGTCCCAGAGCTGTTTTCAAAAATACTAAAGCTTTGCTATCAGGTAATTAATTTAAGCTTCTCATGGACGGACAGGGTGTAATTAGGAGTGTATGTGAGCTAAACCATTTAAACTGTTTTTTTCATGACTTTGCCATCAAAAGTGTTGCAGCTCTGCAGCTCTCCCACTGACTAATCTGAATATAAAGAGTGCTTTAAGAGAAAACTGACTAATTAAACCTTTTTTATCTTTGGCATATGAGATGTACTTTTTATTTAACTTTCTCTATCAGCATACATTTTCTTAAGCAAGTTCTAAAGGTGGTTTGATAGGCTTAGATGCATACTGAACACTCATTTATCAACACAGAGAACAATGAACTATGGGACTTAGTTAGCAGCTGACATTGATTTGTTCTTTCAATTTCCATGGGGACTTGGCTTCCCAAAGCTTATTCTTCATTTTGAAATCATAAAAACCATTACACATTGTTGGACATTTAACAATGGTAGAAGCTAAACTATTCACAATGTGACCTTTTCCTGAATGCTGAAGTAATCATACATGTTGTTCAGTCTGTCTTGTGTGCAGCTACCATGTAGAAACTCTGATATTAATTTAGCATTACAGATAGATTAGGATACCCACACCTTCTGATAGTCATTTATAAAATCATTTATAAAATCATGATTCACTCACAGAATGTACGTTTTGCTTATTTATTCATTTTTCTAATTAGGAATTTAATGGCACTGCATCATAGTAGACCACACTGCTGCCACGTGTCTAGCGCCCTGGGTTTAAATCCCAGGCTCAGTTGTTTCTATGTACTCCATGTGTGATTGTGGTGCTTTCCTCCCACACTGACAAAGCAATGCAGGTATGGTCAAATAGTGGTTCCATACCAGCACCAGTGAACATGTGAATGTAGGTGCCTGCATGCGCTCTGCAATGGTCTGGCACCTTGTCAGGAGCTGTTGCCGATCTTGAGCCAAGTACTGCCAGGATAGGTGGTATCCCCCTCTACCCTTAACTGGGTTAAGCGGCTTTGAGAATATTATGTAAATTGTGGGTATGTATAAGGGCAGAGCACAGTGGCTTAAGTTGTTGCCCCAGAACTCAACAATCTTGGGTTGAAATCCGGGGTCAGTCACTCTCTCAGTGAAATCTGCAGATTCTCAGATTCTCCATTCAATGTTGTATTATTATATTTGGCTTCAGGAACCTGAATTGGATCAGGTATATCCAGAAAACAGATAGGTGAATAGTGGTTTACATTGTTCTCCAATCCTACACATTGTTTATAAGAGCACTTACACAATCAATTCAGCTGATGTACTATTTTTTCTACTTCTGTTGCATTATCTTTGTTAGTTCTGTTAAAACATACAACTGTTTAAAGTGCATAACTGATTTTTGAATTTTAATTAGCATATAACAAGTTGCTAACAAGATAAATATCAATTTAAATTAGGAAAGCTTTAAGCTGTCACACAAACAACCATCCAATCACAATAAGGAAGCCTGCTGAAATGCAATCAAAAAGGCAAGGAAGCAGGACAGTTACAAGAAAAAGACCTACATAAACCTTACTGAACACAATGCAACAGCAAAAGTACACCTGTAATAGCAAATAACTATATTAGGACATTCAAAGAAACCTAAACACAAGAGTGGATATGTAAGCCAAAGCATTAAGGTGGCAAAACAAACAAACAAAAATCACAAGAGATACAAAGCATTATATAAAGAAATAGAAAATACAGGAAATAAAGAAGTACATATGCAAGAAAAATTATAAATGTGAATGTATACATATAAAGATAAAAACAAACTAAATTCAAGTATGACCAGTTTTCAAATATTAGAGAAATACCAAAGGTGAGTCCATGGGTGGATTTGTAAATCTATGGTATATTAAATAATAATGTATTAAATCAAGAGTTCATACAAAGTAGCCATTGTGATTCAAGGAATGTTTTCTTCATCTGGTACCAGTACTAAAATAAAAGAACAAGTATAATGTACAACACAAATTAAAAATAAAATTATGAAATGGAAAAAAAAACACAATCAAAACTGCAGTAATTTGCACATATAATAAATCTTTCCAAAAACACTTTATTATTAAATTCTGGCTTATATCCAAGATGTTAGCTGTGTCTTACAAAGAAAACAAAGAAGCAAGAACAATGGCAAAATAAATTATAAAACATTTAAACTAAAACAAAAATGTATAGAATAGGTTTCTGCTAATCCAAATAGCTTACTTTAGCTCATGGGAAAGAGAAATGGAGCTGATGGGGTGTTGTGGTGGACAAGTCACTTCACTAGACTGACAGGGGTCCACATTTTGTTAGTTGCAGAAACATCAGGTTTTGTTATTGGTACCTTATTTTGTTTGTTTTTTTATACAAGACAGAAACAACACCGCAGTAGTTTTACATGGATTCCCTAACCACGCACTACCACTTCTGCATTCCTTTCCTCCCTCTGGTTCACTTCTGATGACGTCATGGCTCCCATACAGCACCTCAGTTCCTTCCCAGCATTCCATCCATCAGTTTCAGGTCCCACTCCATAAATGGTCCCCCTCATCATAAGCATCTTGTCTGTTGTAATGCTGAAAAGCCATATCACTGACCTTGAGAATTATTTTTGCAAACTGTACAGTATACGGGACCGGAAAAACCCCAAACCTTTATGCCCTGCTGTTTTTTTTATTACACCAGTTAACTCCAAACACAGGTATTTGGGAAGTGGAAGGAAACTCATAAGACCTGGAGAAACTGACACACAGAATCAGTTAGTCTTTATTTGTTGCAGATTAAGCTAATTAATCCGCATGCTGTCATTTCAGCTCTAAACCAATGAAAACCACTTACCATTTAAACATTTTCAAAAAGCAGGATTATATGGATAAACCAGCAAACCTATTCCTTCTTACATTGCCTCACATCTATTCATCCACTTCTGAACTTTATATCAAGTAAATAAATCTTGTTTTCTTAATTGATTAGATTTGTTGATTATTAAGATATTTGTGTTCAAAATCTGCGGTGGGTTGGCACCCTGCCTGGGGTTTGTTTCCTGCCTTACGCCCTGTGTTGGCTGGGATTGGCTCCAGCAGACCCCCGTGACCCTGTAGTTAGGATATAGCGGGTTGGATAATGGATGGATGGATGGTTGGATGGATGTTCAAGATTAGCTCATTTTAAAAATCAGACAACCTACAAATGATTTAAAATCAGGTTCACCACAAAGAGTGGAGCGGGAGTGACTGCTCATCCAGGCCACTCCCCAGCCTGTTTTGAATAACTTTCTGAACCGGTCTGCTTCCTTGGGGGGTGGTGTCCCCCTGCTATCTCTGGCACAAGGAACCTGTGCATAGCTACTGTAACATATCATACATATTATGAGGGATTCTGATTTAAAAGGTTTCAGCCATAATCCCACAAATGGTAGTGTTGCACTATTGTCCCCTCAGCCAAGCACATATACGAAATGTCTGAACCTACGCTTCTTACTGTACTCAGGAGAATTGTTATTGTGACAAGATATTAGTAGGGTAAAACTAACCTGTCTCACCACTGTCTAAACTCAGCTCATGTTCCCTATTAGTGGGTGAACAGTCCAACACTTGGTGAATTCTGCTTCACATCACATCGAAAGATCAGTCTAAACCGCTTAGTCCAGGATAGGATCGTGGGGATCTGCTGGAGCTTATCCCAGTTAGCATAGAGGCAGGAACAAACCAGTCCATTGTAGAGCAAGCACTCACACACGCATCCACACACCCCTCAACCACACGTCAATTTATCTAACCTTCATGTCTTTAGACTGTGGGAGGAAACCGAAGCACCTGGAGAAAACCCACACAGATATGGGAAAAACATGCAGATTCCAGATAGGGATGACCTGGAATGAAAATCCCAGGTGTCACCCACAGTGTCACCCATCGAAAGATCAAAAGACTATCTTAAAGATATAAACACTTGCCCGTCATAAGTCTGTTACCCCATTGGTAATTTTTGGACACCTACTGCTTAAAATCCCAAAATCTAGAAAGATCAAGAGGCTCCACATTCATGGTCTGTACTTATAACTGAAAATCAAGATTAAGTGAACTTCTGCCCTTCTGCTCCACAAAAGGTTTCTGGCCTCCCTGAGCTTGTCTTACAAAGAAAACAACTGAATCTTAAGTAATTTTATTTAGATATTACATCCAGTTCTAAGAAATTTAGCACACAAAATAAGTATAGAAAGTCACCATGAAAGTAGTTATATCAATTCTATCAATAGCTAGGATATTAAAAAATGATATTTTCACTTGTTTTAAAATATAACCTCATCTTAAATTGTCCTGTTTTGAGAAATTTGAGACTGGACAATAAAGTTAACTGATAGTCAGAATAGTAGCCATCAAAAGCGGCAATTTCACTCACATTTCTACGCTCACTTATGCAAGACCAAATAATAATAAAAAAAAAAACTTTCAAATAAGAAAATGCACACAGATTCAAAAGGAAAGTGAAAACTCCACACACAGCATCCAGATAGGGAAGCAAACCCTAGTCTTTCAAGTTGAGAGGCACCACCACAGGCAACTGCACAAGCTCGCTACCCTTAGTTGTTAGTATTTAAATAACTCCCACATCTGAGTAAATGAATTTGCATGTGTAGTATATGTTAAGGATTATGCTTGGCTCCATATTTCAGTTTTAAAAATGTATTTATTTACTTTTCAAAGAAATGCTGGCAAGAGAGCCCAGCAAAAACAAATGCACAACATCTGCTTGTGGTTTGCAGACACGGCATAGGTATACCCTAAGGGAAGTTAATTTGCAACTTCTTATCTTTCAATATAATAATCTTATGGCTCAAAATGTAATCAATACCATTGTTGATAGCTATGAATATTTTGCTTGCTAATGTGTCATTGCCATTTTTTTCTGAAATGTCTGCAAATGCTTCAGTATAAAATCTCTGACATCAGAGAGCATGTTGTGACCACAAACAACATATTTAACACCCATTTAAAAAACAAAAAACACGTAACATCTTATATTCCATAACTTCCACTTGGCATTCATTTTAATGATGGTAGTAAATAAAGAACATTTTTAGATGTTAGTATTAAACTAAACACTGCACAAATTTTTTTTTTTTTAAAGTCTTCTTCAGACTTCCTGAAAAGTTTTTGCTGAGTGCACAAATATAGTTTGGGTTTTACTGCATCACGTAGGAACTCTGAGAAATAGACATTTATATGTTTACTGACAATTACGTAGTTAGTCATGTTTATGTTTCGCATAAGCTATTAAATTCAACAGAATTAAAAGTGTTTTACTCCTGATTTTCTTTTGTATTCATTGTCTGGTGCATCACGTTGCAGTGTCCAACAGTAGTTAGCAAACATTGACGGATTCCAGTTGCCCTGATATCATTTCTCCATCGTAGCAATATCCTGGTGAAACCTTTCACCATGTTTGTCACTGACAGCACTGAGATTTGCGGGAAATGAATCTAGAGTGAGCTGTTGCATTTCATTGTCTTGTGTGCTTTGAGAAGTTTGTCTACCAGCTGAATGTACTGTAGTTTTGGGCTCTGTAATTGCCCAGAAAATTGTTAACAACGTCTTTGAAGGCTTTCCAGGCAATTTTTTCCGGCCCAACTAACAGATCTTTAAAGTGCTTGTCAATCATAACATGTCTGATGTGGGGGCCAACAAAAATTCCCTCTTTGATCTTGGCGTCAGTTATTCTTGGGAACATCTGTCTTAAATATGAAAATTTTCACCTTCCTTGTTCAGTGCTTTCACAAAATTCTTCATGAGTCCCAGTTTTATGTGAAGAGGAGGCAAAAAATATCTTTGCCAGGTCGAAAATTGATTCATGTGCCACATTTTTCTGTCCTGGAACTAACTTTTTACGGAGTGGCCAGTTCTGTCGAGAATAGTGTGACTCTTTAGCACGGCTATCCCATTCACAGATGAAACAACAGTATTTTGTATAGCTGAGCTGCAGTCCTACTAACACCGCAACGACTTTAAGATTTTCACAGATATTCCAGTTATACCTGCTATACTGGACTTGCTTCAGCAACAGTTCCATATTCTCATACATTTCTTTCATGTGTGCTACATAGAAAACAGGTACTGAAGGATAAATGTTGCAATTGTGTAGCAGAATAGCTTTCAGGCTTAAGATTGACGAATCAATGAAGAGACACCACTCTTGGCAACCACAACCCAAGGCCGAGAACAATCCTTCAATGTCACAACAGAAACAGAGACTGTCGATTCGTGCAAAACATTTGGTTATATCATGATATCGGTCTCGAAACACAGAAATTTTTGTACCTGGTGACAGCAAACACCATTCCTGCAGTCTCGAACCCAGCAGCTTGGCTTTTGCTTTTGACAGACCCACATCTCTGACCAAATTGTTCAATTCGGACTGTGTTATCAGATGTGGATTGCCTGATGAACACGGTTCAAAATCCAGGTCAATGTCACTGTCAGTACCCTGCATTGCAGTTTCTTCATCTGGTTTGTCTATGGTCCAGTCCTCTGGTTTCGGAATTGGAAAACTGTCATTATGTGGAACAGGTCTCATTGCTGAAGGCAGATTAGGATATTCAATTGACTTCTTGTTTTTGGCAGAGAAACCAGACACATTAGTCAAACAGAAGTAACAGTCTGTCACAATGTCTTTCTGTTCTCACCATATCATCGGAACAGCAAACGGCATCGTCTTTCGAGTGTCTCTGAGCCAGGCTGTCAGACTGACAGCACATGTCGCACAGCAAATGTGAGGCGCCCATTCCTTGTCTTGAACACCAATTTTGCAGCCAAAATACAGATGATAAGCTTTCTTCACAAGAGCAGTCATCCAATGTCTCTGAGGCACAAGTGTATACTCGCTACAGATATAGCAGAATGTATCGCGACTGTTACAATATTGACGAGACATATCGCCCGACACCAAAACATCTATAGCATCAAGCTTACTTACTGTTATATTGCTACAATACAACACAATACAATACAGTTTATTTTTGTATATCTCAAAATCACATAAGAAGTGCCGCAATGGGCTTTAACAGGCCCTGCCTCTTGACAGCCACCCAGCCTTGACTCTCCAAGAAGACAAGGAAAAACTCCCAAAAAAACCCCAGTAGGGAAAAAATGGAAGAAACCTTGGGAAAGGCAGTTCAAAGAGAGACCCCTTTCCAGGTAGGTTGGGAGTGCAGTGGGTGTCAAAAAGAAGGGGGTCAATACAATACAATACACAGAACAGAACAAATCCAGATACTATACTTTACTATACTGATACTATACATACATACTGACTATCTATATTAACCAAATGAGCAGGATCGGTGTATGCAAGCCACCTTTAGAGCATGCTGAGACAGCGTCAAGCTAGTTCAGACCTTCCCAGGCATGCCCAGGATGTCAGCTTCCACAGAATAGCTTCCAACCTGGCCTGATTCTATGACTGGACATGCCCAGGCTGCACACACCATGTTTTTTGATGTGATATTCGTGATCAGCACCCAAAAATCTATAAGAAACACCCAACAGTGTTCAAGAAGCAAAAACTTTGTTGTGCAGTGTGATTTACTTCTTACAGGTTATGAATACTGGGTAAAATATTATTTATACTGAATACTGAAAATCAAAAGGCAGATAGAGAAATTTGCCTGTGTAGCTGAAAATAACAATAGTTTTTGCTAAAAGAGTTAAGGTACCTTAAAATTTAAGTTTTAGGTTGAACAGCTTTCTTATGCTTACAATCCCCTAGGCCCTAATTGAGAAACACTTCTTTGTACAAAAGGATTATAAAAACAACGATGGTGTGATAAGATGCAAATACTACTACTGAATATTTTAATAAACTTAGACTTTTTTCTTTTCTCATATATCCTCTTCAGACACATTGTCATTTCACGTTTTCCTGTAAATTGCATATGTAATATGAAATTTTTGCTGACTGCCTGTAATCTTGTGCTGACAAGAGCTACCCATTAATTACACATCCTACACTGACAGAAGTTTTCTTTTGAGCAGAGATGTAATTTTTTTAACTAAATTTTCATTTTTATGTGTTATTAAACTATCCTTCCAATTACTGTATAGTGTTTAAGTACTGCACTGTGTTTTGTGATAAGATTAAACATTTATTACAAGTCAAAAGAATTTTTTTTCCCCTTGCGTATCTAAATTGTCTTCTTTGTTTTCTGGATTCCATACTATCCATTGAAAAAGAGGTTCAGGCTGGCAAGAGCTTGCTAGATGCAATTGCACCAATCAAGTAGCTCAATTCAGGAGAAAGCCCCACATAAAGCCACGGGACAGAGGGAGAGATCCAAACTGACAAAGGGAGAGGTCCGGCATATTCCACTGTGGAAGTACAGTGAAAGTACATGGACTGTTGGTGGTGGTTTTCATATTTTTAGTAATTAATTAATAAATACAGAAGTCTTCATTACATAGAAAGAGAAGCATGACAAACTGGATTATGACATCCGTGAAGTCATCTTAATGCCCTGTTTACCAGCATCAGTATTGTATACGGATATTTCCTTTGACTTTTTATTTATAGCTGAGGGAAAACTATGTCATTGAACTGAATGCCTGGTGCAACCATATAATCGATTTAACACATGTGTAATGCATTTGAAAATCTATAATTGAGTTATACTTAAGAACGTATATACCTGTCATCAGTTTAGGGCTTTAATTTATGAAAACTTAAATATGCTTTAAAAAGTCATAAAAATACACTTATTTTTAATCATCTATTCCGATAATTACACTTTATTCCATTTAACAATGATAACAATAAAAAAAACTGGAATCAATTTAATTTTATTTGAATAAATAAAAACTGAATATGTGTTTTGTTAGATTAATTACTTTTGTTGCTCTTGTCAGAATGGACTATGATAGTTTGGGTTGGCCGCTTCTTCGAACCCGGGACCATCGATAATCATAAACCAAGATGAGCTGGGCAAGGAGGACACAGAACACAGCAAGGGTTGGTGTAAACTGCTAAAGTGCATTTACTTTCAAAAATAGTGACAAACAGTGCATTGCTTCACACAATAAATAAATAAATAATCTATAAAAACAAATGATGGGGAGGTTAAAATTCAATAAATAAATAAAAATAAATATATCCATAAAAAAAGGTTAAATCCCAGGCAGTGGTCTATCCTTTAAAAACAACTATGAGCCACAGTGCTGCCCTGAAAAAAATGATATCTCCTCAGCTCATCATTGTCAGTATCCTCAACATAAGGAAATGGCAACCAACAGGAGCAGCAAACCTTCAAATCCTGGCTTGTGTCCCTTGCTAGGACCCTGCAAGCTCTGCTCCTGTCTCCCACCTACATGACACTGCATCTGGAGGAGCCTCATTAGACCTTTTGGTCACTCCTGCTCCTTGCAGTGCTCAGCAAGCAGACCCCTGTCCCTTGAATATTACCCACGCGCTCATCTCTGGGACTACACTCCAGATTGTCTGCTTCCACTCTCTTTCAGCATCGGCTCCCACAATCCTGCCCTCTCTTTCTTTCTTACGTTTATCTCCATCTCTTTCTCTTTCATTTTCCCTTTCTGGTTTTCAGTCCCTCTGTTTCCAGCTCCAGCTTTACTTATACTGTTAGGGATGTAGGTGCACTGCTTACCAACCCCAGAGCACTAATGAGGCATTTGACTGAACAGCCCACATACAGGTGTGTACCTTGCACACCTACATCCCTCTGAAGCCCAAGTAACTCTGTATTTACTTAAAATCACCATGGACCTCTCTCATCACATGGACTTTGCATATTCTCAAGCCTTTTTGTGAGGTTCCATTAAGAAAATGCTCTACTCTAATAATCAAAGATCATCTTAAGGGCTCTTCTAAATATTTGCCAGTAAGCATGTGTGCGTTTGTACCTGTATTGGCTTGTTTTCTGTCATGAACTTGTAACCTGTTTAGGCTTACACCCACTGCTTCCAAGACAATATTTGCATCTTAACAATCCTGAACTTGGTTAACAGGTAAAGAAAATAAGTTCTCATAATAATTCTATATTTGGATATGAGGGAAATAATATGATTTAGATAGATAGATAGATAGATAGATAGATAGATAGATAGATAGATAG
>JANRMT010062795.1:1449742-1509933 GCA_026402145.1 Polypterus bichir lapradei | reverse complement strand
ATAGATAGATAGATAGATAGATAGATAGATAGATAGATAGATAGATACTTTATTAATCCCAAGGGGAAATTCACATAATCCAGCAGCAGTATACTGATACAAAAAACAATATTAAATTAAACAGTAATAAAAATGAAAAAATAAAAATAAAAAAGCAGACAATAACTTTGAGTAATGTTAGCATTTACTCCCCCGGGTGGAATTGAAGAGTCGCATAGTGTGGGGGAGGAACAATCTCCTCAGTCTGTCAGTGGAGCAGGACAGTGACAAAAGTCTGTCACTGAAGCTACTCCTCTGCCTGGAAATGACACTGTTCAGTGGATGCCGTGGATTCTTCATGAATGACAGGAGTTTGCTTAATGCCCGTCGCTCTGCCACAGATGTTAAACTGCCCAACTTTACTCCTACAATAGAGCCTACCTTCTTAACAAGTTTGTCCAGGCGTGAGGCGTCTTTCATCTTTATGCTGCCTCCCCAGCACACCACCGCGTAGAAGACGGCACTCGCCACAACCGTCTGGTAGAACATCTGCAGCATCTTATTGCAGATGTTGAAGGATGCCAACCTTCTCAGAAAGTATAGTCGGCTCTGACCTTTCTTACATAGAGCATCAGTATTGGCAGTCCAGTCCAATTTGTCATCCAGCTGCACTCCCAGGTATTTATAGGTCTGTCCCCTCTGCACACAGTCACCTCCGATGATCACAGGGTCCAGGAGGGACCTGGTCCTCCTAAAATCCACCACCAGCTCCTTGGTTTTGCTGGTGTTAAGATGTAAGTGGTTTGAGTAGCACCATTTAACAAAGTCTTTGATTAGCTTCCTGTACTCCTCCTCCTGCCCACTCCTGATGCAGCCCACAATAGCAGTGTCATCAGCGAACTTTTGCACGTGACATGACTCCGAGTCATATTGGAAGTCTGATGTATATAGATTGAACAGGGCCGGAGAAATTACAGTCCCCTGTGGTGCCCCTGTGTTGCTGAACACAATGTCAGACCTGCAGTTCCCAAGACGCACATATTGAGGTCTGTCTGTAAGATAGTCCACGATCCATGCCACCAGGTGTGAGTCTACTCCCATCTCAGTCAGCTTGCCTCTAAGGAGCAGAGGTTGGATGGTGCTGAAGGCGCTAGAGAAGTCCAAAAACATAATTCTTACAGCACCACTGCCTCTGTCCAAGTGGGAGAGGGATCGGTGTAACATATAGATGATGGCATCCTCCGCTCCCACCTTCTTCTGGTATGTGAACTGCAGAGGGTCGAGGGCGTGGCGGACCTGTGGCCTCAGGTGGTGAAGCAGCAGCTGCTCCATGGTCTTCATCAGATGTGACGTCAGAGCAACAGGCCGGAAGTCATTCAGCTCACTAGGACGTGATACCTTTGGGACTGGGGTGATACAAGATGTTTTCCAAAGCCTTGGGACTCTCCCCTGTTCCAGGCTCAGGTTGAAGATGCGCTGTAGAGGACTCCCCAGTTCCAACGCACAGGCCTTCAGCAGTCGTGGCGATACACCATCTGGACCCGCTGCTTTGTTGGCACGAAGTCTTCTCAGCTCTCTGCTCACATGGGCTGCTGTAATTGTGGGTGGGGATGTCTCACCTATGCTGGTATCAGCAGAAGGATGGTCGGAGGATGCAGTACTCCGAGGTGAGAGTGGGTTAGGCTGATCAAACCTATTAAAGAAGTTGTTCATTTGGTTTGCTCTCTCCACGTCTGTCTCGATGGCGGCACCCCGCTTCGAGCTGCAGCCAGTGATAATCTTCATCCCATCCCACACTTCCTTCATGCTGTTGTTCTGCAACTTCTGCTCCAGCTTTCTCCTGTACTGCTCTTTCACCGCCCTGAGCTGGACTCAGTGTTCCTTCTGCACGCGCTTGAGCTCATGCTGATCACCGTCTTTAAAAGCCCTTTTCTTCTGGTTCAAAAGGCCTTTGATGTCACTTGTAATCCACGGCTTGTTGTTAGCATAGCAGCGTACTGTTCTTACTGGAACTACAATGTCCATACAGAAGTTGATGTAATCAGTTGTGCATTCAACAGCCTCTTCAATGTTCTCACTATGTGACCCCAGCAATATATCCCAGTCTGTAGTTCCAAAGCAGTCTCTCAGAGCCTGCTCTGCCTCAGGGGACCACTTCCTGAATGAGCGTGTGGTTGTAGGTAGCGCCTTCACTCTTGGTTTGTAGTGAGGCTGAAGCAGAACCAGGTTATGATCTGCTTTCCCAAGTGCAGGCAGCGGGGTGGCGCTGTATGCGTCTTTAACGTTTGCATACAATAGGTCGATAGTCCTATTTCCCCGGGTGTTACAATCCACATACTGGGAGAAGGCAGGTAATGTTTTGTCCAGCGTCACATGGTTACAGTCTCCAGAGATTAGCACAAGTGCCTCATGGTGCTGCGTTTGTAACTTAGCAACTGTGGAATGGATGATGTCACTCGCTATCTCCGCGTTTGCTTGAGGGGGGATGTAAACAATAACAACAATCACGTGTCCAAACTCTCTGGGCAAGTAATAGGGATGCAGACTTACAGCCAACAGTTCGATGTCCCTGCAGCAATCGGAGATTTTAAAGTATACATGTCCTGAGTTGCACCACTCTGTATTGACATAGAGAGCGAGTCCTCCTCCTTTTTTTCTTCCCGCAGGTACTTGCGTCTCTGTCCGCTCTAACTGTGCTAAACCCGGGTAGCTCCACGTTAGCATCTGGGATGGTAGTTGTTAGCCACGTTTCACTAAAACACAGCAAGCTGCATTCTCTGTAGGTTCTGACATTTTTCACCAGCACAGCCAGTTCGTCGATCTTATTTGGTAGTGAGTTCACATTTCCCAGGATCACAGAAGGCACCGACGGTTTATAACGCCATTTTCTCTCAAGTTGTCCCGCTATCTTATCTTTTATCTTTGCGCCGGCTCGGCTGCCCCGATATCGTCTTCTTACCTCGTCAGGTAAATAAGGACCCACACCGGCATGAGCATTTCTTCTCAGTGCTTTAAGCTGACTACTTGAATAGGAGAGTCTCGGAGTGTAAAAATCCATGTCAAGTAGTAAAAATAGTAAAAAAGTGTCCAGGGAGCAATTCCACATAAAAGAAAGTGGTAGAAGTGATCAGTGAAATAGAGAAATAGAGAAAAAAAAATAGATAAAAAGGTAAAAAGATAAAGTCATACACGGAGCTGCTGGAAAGGCTGCCACTCGGATGCAGCACCGGAAATATACATGATGTATACATGATTTTGTATACATGAACATTTATAAATATTCTCAGAAGGAGCTAAATAAACTATGATAACTCATAAAGAATCATTACAAAATAGCAAAGGCATAAAGTATCAACTTTTCATTCCAACCACTTTCCAATCTCTCTAAACCTACTTATTCTATTACATGATCACAGGAAGCCATATTGTAATCCTGCAGCATTTACCATAAAGCACAAACCACCTAGAAAAAAGCAGTACCAGTACACTGCAGGGCACTTGTACATTCACCTGCATGTCTTTGTGATTTTGGAGAGTTTTAAATTGCCTGGGGAAGCAGACTTCATCAAAAGAAGCAAGCTCTGCAAAGAAGGTTGAGAGGCTGGGCCTGGAATCCGGGTCTTTAGAGCAACGAGACAGCAGGGATCAAAGCTTGTCTGCTATTGTATATTTTTGCAGTATCTAATTTGAACACCCTGTTTTTTCAGTCTTTAAAAAATTGAAGCAGTTGGGCCATACTATTAATATAAATTTTACAAAGTCAGATTTGTTTCTCTGATTTAATTAAGAATATTAAATGACACTAATTAATAAATTAATGATAAGGAAAGCCATTAATTGCAGCAGGGAACCAGAAATGAGTTTAGGGATACCTATTCCTCCTCCAGATATCGCTGAGGTGACTTGGTAATTATTATATTTCAGGTCTTACTCTGTATTATAAGTAGAAATGTCTAATCATTTTTTTTATTTTATTTTGTTTTTAGAATTACAGAATATATGAATCCGAGGCTAACCTGGGAGGTACCTTCAGTTTTAAGGATTATATCCTTTACTCATGCTTTATTATTCATGAAGACTGAAAATTATTTTTAAGGGCAAAACTGCATTTTCATAGGTTAATATAAAGTTGTCAGGAAATGGGTATTGTGTTACATAACTATCACACTTTTTGGTCTTTCTTCTCCCAAGCCTATTTATTTCTGAATAGTTTTAACAGAATATAGCTTAAGGGTAATCTGTTTTTAGTGTCTTTTCTCCTCGATGCATTCATACATGTTGTTTTTCATGGAACTCTGTTATTGGTTTTTTGTTAATTCATTTCAGTTTGTTTAGGATGTAACTGTTTAAAAACTCCAAATGTCACAATCACATACATGGTAATACTATCCTGTAATACTATCCTGACACCCAATTACTACATAAAATGATTCCTAAAGTCAGTGTTAAATAAATAAGAAAAGATAAGGAGCTGAGTTTGAATCATGTAACATTGGACCTGTTATAAGTTCCATACCCAAAATAACATACTTTGGCATGTCACAAGATGTATTAAATCAAAAGAACACGGGAACATACAAAATTACAAACAATCAATATATAAATAACATAAGATGCTGTCCCAGTTTCATCGCAACAAACTTGTTAAATGTATCTATCCATTTGAAAGCTCAAATTTGGCATGAACTCAAAGTAATCCAGGCACAACACTACTAAATCAAACATCTGTGGATCTCTCTCATTAACGCTTTTATAACAAACTAGCCTCATAATACAAGTTTACTGGATTGCAGTGGCATTCATTTTTCATTTACATTGAAAAAGAAAACAAAACACAACAGCTCAGATGCAGACAAACATACATACAGTGGTACCTCGGTATACGTCCTTAATAAGTTCCAGACCCTTGGACTTACACCAAACAGGATGTATACCAAATGATTTTTTTTCCATAAGAAATAAAGGGAAAATGATTAATCCGTTCCCATGAAAAAAAATCCTATTGTTATTGGCATATTATACATTGATGGGGTTGTATAAAATAATTTAAACACTGCTTAATACTAAAATACATAAATACAAAAGCAATTAGATGAAATAAATGAAAATTTAACCTCACTTTACTTTTTAATAACGTCTTTGTTTTTCACAATCGTAGATACCGTCGTTCTCGACATATGGTATGCAGCAGCCATGTCCCGGATACTCATGCCACCTTAATACTTTTCAACAATCAATTCAAATTTACGCGAAAAAACACAAAATCACATGACAATTCACAGAGAGTTATAGCGCGGGTTGTTCACTGAATGCTAGCAACTGCCGTACTGATGCTTGTGGGCAGTCGTGGCTTTGTCTCAAGAGAGGTAAACAAGGGTAGTGTAGCGTTCTCTACACTGAAGTAGCGACACACTCAGAATAACATTTTGAATGCTGTTTATTTTGAACCAAGTTTAACCAACTCTCCATACAGCGTGCCTTCTAAACCACACCCCTCCCTCCGGCAGTCATACATCTCAAAAGACACAGACCATAGCAATCAACACCCGAACATAAAGCAATGGACAAAAGCATCATTGAACAATCATATACAACAGGTAGCACGCGGGTTGTTCACTGAATGCTAGCAACTGCCATACTGACGCTCGTGGACTGTCGTGGCTTTGTCTCGAGAGAGAGGTAAACAAGGGCAGCACGTGAGTCGTATTCCAAACAAAGGTCGTATACCAAGCAAAATTTTTCATGTCCAAAAAGGACGTATGCCAAGTTGGACTTATTCCAAAGCGGACGTAAACCAAGGTATCATTGTATATGTTTAATGTGTATATATATTTTACTGTTCTATATAGATTTTGTTCTGCAGTGGGCTGGCGCCCTGCCCGAGGTTTGTTTCCTGCCTTGCACCCTGTGTTGGCTGGGATTGGCTCCAGCAGACCCCTGTGACCCTGTAGTTAGGATATACCGGGTTGGATAATGGATGGATATAGATTTTGTTACAACTCTAATTCCCTAAATTCCTAAACTGGCTTCTTGTTTCAAGACCATTTTGTGAAAGATGTACAAAATCTTATTTGTTAATTTTTTACCAAATGTATTGTCTTGAAGGTGGTTACCCTGTAATACAGAATACTCACAGCCTTACTTTTATAATTTTGCTCTTTGGCACCCACATACTTCATATGCTAATCTTGATACTCACCCATGAAAACTAAACCAAATATGCACTTTGTTTCCTGCATACAGAGTGGTTTGCCAATTCAGTCATTCATTTTTGGGATAACATTATCATTACTATTATTTTTTGACATAGCAAAAAAGTAAACTCACCTCCTCACATTGCATTCCGGCACAAATTTAAGTATCCATCTTGAGCTGCTTCTGTGTCAGTGATATTGGAAGACAGATAATTTGCAAAAGGACAATATAAAAGTATTGTTAAAATGGTTCAATCGCAACGCAATTAAATTAATATGTCATTTTTAGCAAAAGGAAGATACTGTTAATTAGCCACTCAGTAATGTAGTTTTAGAGATTATATAGTTTGAACATTAAACACCACCTACTGCTCCTAATATAAAGAATTTGTAGTCCTCCCTTGCAATAAGTTGGCACATTGTATTGGCCATCCAAATTAAAAATTTAGAGAATTTTATGTTTAGGAATGTCACACTACATGCCTTGTACCCATATCAGTCTATTTTAATGACATTTTACATTTTCACAGTAATTTAAGATGTGATTTTTTTGGGGTTGTAATGCTTGTTTTTGACAAAGTATTTTAAAAGTCAGGAGACACAGTGGCAGCTGAGTAATCTGGCTTTCCTGCCACTTTCCACAAAGACAAACAAATTGATTGGCAATTTTGAACTGGTTCTGTGTAGATTAGTAGACCTGTGATGGACTGACACCCCATCCAGGGCTGTTTCTGGTCTTGGACCCAGTGGATTTGAAGTGTTACAAGGGGCAGATCTTGTTGAAAAACACTTGATCCATCAGGAAATAACTTTTTCAGTTCTGGAAAAAGCACATCATGCCCATGTAGCTGCAAGGAAAGAAGGACAGATATCCTGGTAAAGATAAAGGAAGGCTTCATACTTAGCCAGGAGATCATAATGGAAGGACTTGGCGAGCTGGCATACAAGGAGCAGATCATTCCATCACACGACAGGTGACAGTGCTCCTCAGGGCTGAATCCAATTAGGACATCCGAAGGGTGGCATCGAAATTGGAGTTTTGAAATGAAGCCTTGTCTGGGTCTTTGGGAACTGCCAGAGGGCACTGCCAGGGGAGGACTACTCTGGTTTCCATGCAACTGGGAATTGCTTTAGAGGACTTGGACAGGAGACCAGAAGAAGTTCCTAGCATTCTCCAATAACAATGGTTTGTATGATTTTGTTAGGCTTCCATATGGACTTCATAACACACCCCTAACATTTCAGCATATGGTGGATCAGATATTACTCCTTCTCTCTGAATATTCCTATATGTATCTTGATAATGCTGTCATTTTTAGCAGTGACTGTGATTTCCAAATGACACAGTTAGACAGTTTGAAAAATGGCAGTATAACCATTAATCGAAAAATATGTAATCTGGGTGTGTCAGAATTCATTACCTAGGTTACTCCTGGGATAAAGGTTTAATCAAACCACAGATAATAGTAATAGTAATAATAATACATTTTATTTTAAGGTGCCTTTCTAAACACCCAAGGACACAGTACAGGTAATAAAATCATAACACCAAAAAAAACATGCATGTACACACACAGTATTCATATACAAATAATGAAGATCTGTGAAGAACTTGTGTATCCTCACCAACAGATGGAAAAACAGGTTTGTGCGTTAAACAACAATAACAATTTATTTTTTGTATAGCCAAAAATCACACAAGAGTGCTGAAATGGGCTTTAACAGGCTCTGTTTTTTGACAGCTCCCCAGCCTTGGCTCCCTAAGAAGACAAGCATATATAAGTATTTTATAACTAATTTTGCTGCATTTTCTTTTACTGACTTCACAAAGGGAAGAAAGTTTGGGCTGATGCTTGTGAAAAAGCTTTTATAAATCTAAAGAGAACCCTTTCTTCTTATTCTGTACTCTGAACTCAGACTTCTTGAAATATTTTATTTTGCAGACAAATTCCATCACTTTCAAGAGTGTCATTTTATCACAGATTTTTGATGAAAATGAACACCCGATCATGTATGTAAGCTACAGACTGTTGCCAAGAGAATGTAATTGTTCTATTGTAAAAAAAAGAATGTACAATATGGCAATAAAATGGGCTATTGAGACACTCACTTATTTCCACAGGGGATGAAGGTACAGTATATGTTAGGTTCCAAGTCATGCAGCACTATAATGGCTCTATAGGCAAAAAGACACAAATTCACGATTCACTCAGTTGTTTCTTCAATTACAGCTTTTTACTTTTTCAGTTCAACACCAGCCTGGTAAGCAACATTTTACTGCTCAGCTTTTATCTCAAATAGGGTGTCTATAACAGTGTAGTATTACAGCCAATGGGTTTTCTCTGGCATGTATTTAATTTTGGTTTTATTGGTAGTTTTGTTAATTTTTATTAGTTTTTATTATTGATATTTTTATGTTATTTCTGACAATTTCATCCATGATTTATTTTTCTTTTATCATTTAAATATGATTTTATTCCTTACACCTTGTGGCTGGAGCCACTGAGGGTTCTTACCCCTGGCTTTAAATGCCGGCCAAAGATAAGGATTCAGTAGAGGTTCATCTGGTTTATTTGGAGTTAACTGTAAGTACAGTAAAACTTCAATTATCCATCAGGGGTCGGGACCTAGGCCATGTCAGATAAGAGAAAAGACGGATAACAGAACAGCTACTTTAAAAATGATATACAGTAGATTAGTTTAGCGAATGAGTTGTATTTGTTTACAAAACATTTATTATTTAACAAAATTAATGAATTCATATAATGTTGTAGCGACCAGCATAATAAGCAAATACAACTCAGATGTACTAGAGTTTTCTACATTTTACTTTGAGTCTTTGTTCTATAACAAACGGTGCCCTTTCTTATATTCTGTTACTTGGGTTATGGAGCACATCTCCAAAACAATAAAATAAAGCTTTCCCTACCAATCAGTTTATCTACTACCACTCACGTTCTGTCTTTTTCTATACCGCAAATACTCCTGCTTATTGTCTCCCTTTTTCTCCTAATAACTCCTGTCACTCATTTCCTAAGCCCTTCATCCAGTCCTGTCACTTACAGCATTCATTCCACCCTTTTTGCTCCCACACAGCTCATCACAAGCTGCGTGAACTTCACAATATATTAACAAAACATAACAGAATTGTAAATGAAAATTCCAATGCAGAAGAACATTAACATTAATACAAAATAACATTACCATCAACGGTTTCCATTTTTGACATGTTTTTAAATTTTGTTGGCACCATGCTTTACATCGTTCTCTGTTGGTCTTCCTACTGTGTAAACTGAAGCAAAACTTGAAGCACTTTTGCGGTTTTGTAAACATTTAATAATTTCAATTATTTTGTGACAATTCCAACAGCACATGCATACGTTTATCAGCCACAATGTATAGTAGGAGTAAAAAGAGAAAAACCATGAAACGCTATTAAAACTGAAGGTATGTAACTGACACTGTGATTTCAAAATGCGGCATGACACTTGGTGCTGGGGAAAAAAGGGAGAGTTGTTCCTATATGCATACCTCACAGCATAATGTGTGGCAGTAGTAATAGGAAGGCTCTGGCATGAGTATTTTTTTTTTTTCCTGATAATTAAGGCAGTTAATTGAGTGATGGATAATCAAGCTTTTATTGTATTCATTGTTTTTTTGCTTGTGTTTTCCTGTAGATATTGTTTTTGTTCGGATTGTCTGGTATTCTGAATAATTTTGCTTCTAGTACTGGATCTTCATGTTCAGTTAAGTGTATTAAGTCTTGTTAGCTTTGGTTTGCCTTTTAGTCAACTCTGCTTCTTTGAGCTTTTTTTGTTTTATTTGCCTATGTCTTTTATAAAGATTCTTGTTGCCCTTGTAGTTACAAATCAGAGTTTTTATTGTTTCTCTCCATTAAAAGGCATTTTTGAATGTTTAAAGTCATTTCCCTATTTATTTGTCTATCTAGGACAAAGCCTGTAAGTAGCATTTTGGAGACTAGATTGGATTGGAATAAGAATCTTCTGGGCTGACCATTGATGGTCCTTGCCTGCTCTGTGCACAGTTATGGAGATCTCACACCCCCTTTCTGTATTGTTTGTGACTCCATGTTAAAAATAAACAGAGAATCACTATGTTGTGAAATAAGGTAGAGGGAGATGCAATGCATGCTCCAGAGAAAGCTGTGCTTTTGCTTTCTGTGGATAGTTTAGTGGTAAAGAAAACATACTTTCTTACAATCATAAATCAGAAAGAGATGGGGACTCAGACAGCATTTCTATAATACAGGGTGTCCATAATGTCCGTGTGCAATTTAAAATAGTTGTAACTTTGTAAGTATATGTGACAGAAAGAATCTGTAAAAAGGATTAGAAAGAAGAAACACATTTTTATTGTTCTTGTTAGTTTTCAACATGTCCACCATCATTACTAATCTTCTTCTTCTTTTGGCTTCTCCCGTTAGGGGTTGCCACAGCGGATCATCTTCTTCCATATCTTTCTGTCCTCTGCATCTTGCTCTGTTACACCCATCACCTGCACGTCCTCTCTCACCGCACCCATAGACCTTCGCTTAGGCCTTCCTCTTTTCCTCTTCCCTGGCAGCTCAATCCTTAGCATTCTTCTTCCAATATACCCAGCATCTCTCCTCTGCACATGTCCAAACCAACACAATCTCGCCTCTCTGACTTTGTCTCCCAACCGTCCAACTTAAGCTGACCCTCTAATGTACTCATTTTTAATCCTATCCATCCTTGTAACACCCAGTGCAAATTTTAGCATAACTCTGCCACCTTCAGCTCTGTCTCTCTGCTTTCTGGTCAGTACCACCGTCTCCAACCCATATAACATAGGTGGTCTCACTACCGTCCTGTAGACCTTCCCTTTCACTCTTGCTGATACCCGTCTGTCACAAATAACTCCTGACACTCTTCTCCACCCATTCTACCCTGCCTGCCCTCTCTTTTTCAAATCTCTTCCACAATCCCCATTACTCTGTACTGTTGATCCCAAGTATTTAAACTCATCCATCTTTGCCAACTCTACTCTCTGCATCCTCACCATTCCACTGAACTCCCTCTCATTTACACACATGTATTCTGTCTTGTTCCTACTGACCTTCATTCCTCTCCTCTCTAGAGCATATCTCCACCTCTCCAGGGTCTCCTCAACCTGCTCCCTACTATAGCTACAGATCACAGTGTCATCAGCAAACATCATAGTCCACGGGGACTCCTGTCTAATCTCGTCTGTCAGTCTATCCACTGTCACACTTCCCTTGTACATATCCTGTATAACTCTTACATACTTCTCTGCCACTCCCGACTTACTTATACAATACCACAACTCCTCTCGAGAGACCCTGTCATGTGCTTTCACCAGGTCCACAAAGAGACAATGTAACTCCATCTGGCCTTCTCTAAACTTCTCCATCAACATCCTCAGAGCAAACATTGCGTCTGCGGTGCTCTTTCTTGGCATGAAACCATACTGCTGCTCACTAATTATCACCTCACTTCTTAACCTAGCTTCCACTATTTCCCATAACTTCATGCTGTGGCTCATCAATTTTATACCCCTGTAGTTACTGCAGTACTGCACATCCCCCTTATTCCTAAATATCGGCACCTATACACTACTTCTCCACTCCTCAGGCATCCATTCACTTTCCAAGATTCCATTAAACAATCTGGTTAAAAAATCCACTCCCATCTTTCCTAAACACCTCCATGCTTCCATAGGCATGTCATGTGGACCAACGGCCATTCCATTTTTCATCCTCTTCATAGCTGTCCTTACTTCCTCCTTGCTAATCTGTTGCACTTCCTGATTTACTATCTCCACATCATCCAACCTCTTCTCTCTCTTGTTCTCTTTATTCATCAGCCTCTCAAAGTACTCTTTCCATCTGCTCAAACACTCTCCTCGCTTGTGAGTACGTTTCCATCTTTATCCTTTATCACCCTAACCTGCTGCACATCTTTCCCATCTCGGTCCCTCTGTCTAGCCAATTGGTACAGGTCCTTTTCTCCTTCCTTAGTGTCCAACCTCTCATACAACTCATCATACGCCTTTTCTGTAGCCTTCGCCACTTCTCTCTTCACCTTGCGCCTTATTTCTTCATCTCTCTGACTATCCCACTTCTTCTTTGCCATCCTCTTCCTCTGTATACTCTCCTGTATTTCCTCATTCCACCACCAGGTTTCCTTTTCCTCTTTCCTCTTTCCAGATGTCATGCCAAGCACCCTTCTTGCTGATACCCTTACTACATCTGCTGTAATGCCTGTCTCACCTCCTCCCTAAACTTAACCTTGAAGTCTTCCTTTTTCAACTTCCACCATTTGATCATTGGCTCTGCCCTCACTCTCTTCCTCTTCTTGATCTCCAACATCATCCTATAGACCACCATCCTATGCTGCTTAACTACACTTTCCCCTGCCACCACTTTGCAGTCTTCATTCTCCTTCAGATCAACTCTTCTGCATAGGATGTAATCTACCTGTGTGCATCTTCCTCCACTCTTGTACGTCACCCTATGTTCCTCCCTCTTCTTAAAATACGTATTCACCACAGCCATATCCATCCTTTTGGCAAAATCCACTATCCTCTGACCTTCTTCATTCCTCTTCTTGACACCATACCTACCCATCACCTCCTCGTCTCCACTGTTCCCTTCACCAGCATGCCCATTGAAATCCGCTCCAATCGCCACTTTTTGTCCCTTGGGTACACTGTTCATCACTTCATCCAACTCATTTCAAAAATCTTCTTTCTCACCCATTGCACACCCAACTTGCGTTGCATTTGCACTAATAACATTCATCATCACACCTCCAATTTCCAGCTTCATAATCATTACTCTGCTTGACGCTCTTTTCACCTCCAAAACACTCTTCACATACTCTTCCTTCAGAATAACTCCTAACCTATTTCTCCTCCCATCCACACCACGATAGAACAATTTGAATCCACCTCCGATCAATCTGGCCTTACTCCCCTTCCATTTAGTTTCTTGCTTGCAGAATATATCAACCTTCCTTCTCTCCATCATGTCTACTAACTCTCTCCACTTACTTGTCATACTGGCCAACATTCAAATTTCCTACCCTCAGTTCCTTTCTCTTTACTTTCCTCCTCTCCTCCTGCCTCCGGACACATCTCCCCCCTCTTCTTCTCCTTCTTCTTCTTCGGCCAACAGTAGTCCAATTTTCGCCAGCACCCTGTTGGCTAACAGTACTGGTGGCGGTTGTTGTTGACCCGGGGCTCGACCAATCTGATATGGAAATTTGTATTGTTGTCCGCATATTGATTTGGCAAAATGTTACACCGGATGCCCTTCCTGACCATCATTACTAATACAAAGGGTGATATGATTCTGTAGTTCTCGGAAAACATTTTCATGCATTTTCAGTAATACCAGCAATCACATCAGTTATCTTTCTAAAGATCGAGGTTTAGTTGAATAAACATTAGTTTTCACATGTCCCCATAAAAAGAAATCCAATGGAGTCAAATCTGGCGAACGTGGAGGCCAAGAAAATGGTCCATCTCTTCTAATCCATCAGTTAGGGAATTTCTCATGTAGAAACTGTGTAACATGCAAAGCAAATTGACAAGGAGCACCATCTTGTTAAAACACTGTGTTCTCTATCAGTCATAATTGTTCAGGTTGAGGAATAAAGCAATTTTGCAGCATTTCTAAATAGCTATCATCATTAACAACACACCCTTCAAAAAAGAATGGCCCTATAACTCAATTTTTTCCCAAAGCACACCACACATTACCTTTGGGAGAATTTCTTTCATGTTCAACAGGCTCATGTGGATTTTCAGTTCCCCAAATATGGCAAAAATAAAACTTTTAAAGACAAAAAAAACTAGATACATCAAGCTTTCTAATCCTTTTCATGAATTCTTTCTATCACATATACTTACAAAGTTACAGCTATTTTAAATTGCACATGGACTTTATGGAAAATCTGTATATAAAACCATTTTAAAGTCCCTTCCATTTAAAAATCTCAGAGTACAGTGGGAAAAGGATCTCTTACTCAGCATGACAGAAACGGATTGGAAGGCAGCCATGCACAGAATTCACTCGAGCTCCATATGTGTAAAACATTCAATTATTCAACTTAAAATCTTTTATCAAGCACATCTGTCTCATTTGAAATTGTCCAAGATGTTTCCATGGCAGGATCCAACCTGCGAATCGAGCTTCAGCTTCACTGGGCCACATGTTTTGGGCGTGCATCAAATTAACATCATTTCCCTCCTACTTCACTACTTCACTGGTGAACTCCCAGATTGGCTTAAAGTGGAGAAGGACAAACAAACTGTGATTGCTTTTACTACACTATTGGCACGTAGACTTGTCTTGCTCAACTGGAAGGATTCTAACCCACCTCTTTTAAGTCAGTGTGTATCTGATGTTATATACTATTTGAAATTGGAACAAAATCAAATTCTCACTTAGAGGATCTGTTCAAAACCTTTTTAAAACCTGGCAGGATCTAATCAATAACTTTTTAGAAAAAGCATTTATACTGGGGGAAAAGACTTCTTTCTCTCTTTACTACTTTTAACAGTTTTGCTCTGGTTGTTGGCCTTCCTCTCTTTCTCATGGGTGGGGGGTTGATTTGATATTAGTTTGTTAAGTTTGATTTGATTGTATGGAATGTTATATGCTTTTATTAAATTCAATAAATAAAATAAAAATAAGAAGAAGACAATAAATAAATAAATAAATTAATTAATTAATTAATAAATCAGAAAGATGTGCGGTCAGCTGAATGTCAACTGCCTTAACATGCAAGTTTCATATCTCACAGTAATAAAAATTTATAAAGGTGCTTGTTTCTCTAATGCATACAGGCGTTTCCTGGTTGGGGTGCATCTGTCTTTCACATCCGCCCTGATGGTAGCAGCCCTGCTCCTCCCTGGTGGACGTAAAGTTATACTGAAAATTAATTGTTTGTTTTTCTTTTTTTATTTACTGCTGAAAGACTCCAAACCTGTTTATACACATTAAAGAACAAAGTGTGCTTAGAAAAGAACTGTTCATTAATTTCATTTGTGTAACTCAGAACCCAAAATGTAACAATGTGATCTAAAAGTACTTAAGAAGTTGTAGAAAAAGAAATTAAATTCAATTTTCATTGAAGTATTGTAGTGTAGTAACTGATTACTAGTCTGGCTTTGTACATTTCATCACTTATATCCCCCCGGATATGAACTCTTCCACGCCTCTTTGCAATTTTATGTATTTCTTAATTTGAATTCCCTGCTGTTCAGCCTTTTTTTAATTAAGTTCTTCTGTTCTCATGGCACATCTGAAAAAAAAATTTGAATGTGCTTGACTCTGTACTCTCACTAGTCTCATTCTAGATTCATGTTATCCTTTTAGGGGGATTTGAACATTTATGCCATCTCTCTTATTAGCTTCTTTGGCTTCCTTACATTTTTCTCTTTATTTTCCTTTCATCTATAATCTTTCATCTTGTTCACTCACCTACCTGTCAACTAGAGCTCATTTTCACTAGTCATCTGTCCAGAATTTCCCTCTTCTATAATCCCTCTATTTCTCTTACCCTTCCTTGTCTGCTTTTTTTTTGCTCTAGCCGCTTAAAATAATCTGTCGTGTCTGAATCTTAATAATTTTTTCTGCTTTTTCCTTTTTCCCCCTCTTTCCTCTATGCATTGCTTTATCCAGTTCTTTGATGATTTTGTTTTTTCCTTCTCTGTTTTCATCTCCTACTGTGATGACTAATACCTTCTAATTTCTTGTCCAACTTACACCTATTCTGTTCAGATCTGGCACCGTTTTGGGCCCTTAAATGAACTGTCTCACCCCTTTCAGTGTTGGATGGAAGTACTTGTAAATACTTTCACTTACTAAACTTGAGCTGTAAAAATTGTTGTGTTTTGTCAGGGGTGAAACAACTGTGCTAAACCACAAACCTAATTCATAAAAAATGATACCTTTCCAATTCACATCGACTTTGACTTCACTCCTTACTTAAATGCTACAAGCATGTTCTTCAGTTTTTTGCAGCAACTTCACAATGATTCTATATCAGTTATTGGGTTAAGTACTTTACTGCCAATATTTTATTTTTGATTTGACCCTATTTTGTTTGTTCAGTAGGTGAATTGCACTTCCTATTTACAATAGTTGTAGATTTTCCACATATAGCATTATTACCTTGTATTAACATTTAGAAATATGTTGCGTTGAAAATCTATAAATCTGTTAAGAAAAGTTCATTTTGAAGGAAGTCACTTATACATCCTATTATGTTTTGTTTGCGCAGTGGTTATTAATAGGATAAAGAAATACCAATTAAATAAAGAAGCTGATTAAGTTTAGAATATTACATTTTAAAAAGTGGGTATTTATTTTGACTGAAAGTGAAAGTAAACTTTCACATTAGTAGTTGCAATGAACAGATTTCAAACTAAATACTACCACATCATTTTTTCCCTGGCATTGGCCCCTCTTCTCTGCTACATTGTATAGCCTTTAATCTCCATTGTATGTGGAATGAACTGCTGGAAGAGAAAACAGCACCTCTGCAAAGGAATGACTCTCCCCCATGTCTTTTTTCTTCCTCCTCTTTTCCTTTTGTCAGTCATAAGACAGCAGAGAAATACTTTTTTCACGATTCATTGAATCATCAAAACAGAATTCTCATTACTGCTTTTTTACAGTTAGGACTCCTGTTACTTGTACCACATCATCCACCTTCACTTTTAAGGTGGATGAAAACCAGCAATAGTTTGTGATGTCTTGGATGTTCTCCTGCTCACTGCCTACTGGTTCTTCCTTTGCCACCTTCAGTCTGATAACTGCTCTAGCATATCACTGTGTAACCACAGAATCATGACTCCCATGCTGGGCCTTATTTCCACACATTATTTCTGATTTCTCTCTCCTAAACCCATTGAAAACAACTTTTTTTTTTTTTTTTAATTTCCCCTTACAATCAAAAGAGGTTTGATTTGATGACAGGTTGAACCAATACTTTTAACAGACTTTTCCAAGAGACTCATGGGGTGTAGATTAGAATTATTTTCTCAAAGCGCAGTATATATATGTTTTTGGAGCAAAACTCCAAGAATATATGAAGACTATCAGTAAAAAACAGCATTCCTAGCAGTGAAAAGGGAAAAATAATTATAGGAAAAGGGTGACGCAAACAGATAAAACTGTGGTTATTTTTCTCTCCTAAAAAGAGTCAGGCAAGTTCTCACTCTATAACCAATTTTTCTTACTGATATACATTTAAATGAAAAGAATATTTCAAATCTTCAAACTATCAAAAAGCATTTGTTTTCATATTATAAATTTGTTGCATGATTTTGTTTGTTTGAGAAGAAGTGAAAACTGTAGAAGGTTAATACACTGCTTAGCATTTATATTCTTAGGAGGCTATAAAATTCAAGGCATTGAGATGCACTGGCATCTTTGAATCTGTCAGTTTTCTTACATTGAACTGTCAGTCTCTTGATGCTGAAATACTCCTTTAATAAGAAATGTGCATTTTTTTTTTACTCAGATACAATTTGCTGTATGGGAAATATTGAATCGTGAATGCAAGAGATTGATCATATCTGTAGTAATGTAATGTAAATTTGTAAGTAGGCTTGACAGAGCTTTGGCACATTGAATTTGCTTATATTGTGCTGTGTACAAGTCAACCCCAAAAAAAACAATAAGTGAGTCTGCTGTCAACAGGAAAAATAGACTTGTCTGTTTATTTTGCCTGCATGTTAACATAATGCTTTCTTTTGTGTTTACTGGGTTCATAACATGGTTTAAAAGCAAAAGCTCTCATATATGTGCCCATAAAGGCTGGAAGTTAATTACAATCCATCTGAAATCCTATATGGCAATTTAATTATTTATTTGTCTGTGTGGGTGGCGTTCTGGCTTTTTGCTTGCATGTGTGAGTATATGCATACGTCTATGAAAAGTGTGAAAGAGTTCATTTCATTTTTTAATAAAGCAACAAAAACATCATAATGCTTGCTCTGAAACAGAATGTTCTGAAAATCAATATATAAGTAGTTTTCTTAACATCTAAATGCTTTGAAATTAGCATATTAACATAACATAACATCCTCAAACCTGCTTAATCTAATTGATGGAGAGCTGGAGGCTATGATGACAGCACAGGGCACAAGACAGTAACGACTGGCAGACAGTCCATCACAGAGCCAATTCACTGACATGTCCACATAGAAGCAGCACGGGATCATTCATTTATGTGGGGAGGCAGGAGGAAAACTGGATCATCTAGGGAACAACCTACACACACATTCGGAAAGCATGCAAATGCCACACAGAGAAAGACTTGGCATATGATTCAAATGGTGGATGCTAGATCTATTAGACAGAGAGGTTAACTGTGCTTTTCACACTTCCATTTTATTTAGTTTATAGGTTTGAACCTGATTAATCCTTTTACAGGGTCATTTAAATTGTGTCTCAGCAGTATTGAGAATCACCCTGATTGGGATGATGTCAGATATAAGGCCTAGTAATTCTCATACACAAATGCAGTTAGAATGAGGTAATTTAACTGTACCAAAATACTTTAGTATGTGTGTCCATGGAATGTGGAAGGAAACTGGAATACCTGATGAAAATTCACAAGGACATAAGCACAAGTTGGTAATTCTACACAGGCAGTGGTGGGGCAGGGAAATAAGCATGTATGACTTGAGGCAATCCTGTAGCACTATGTATAAGAATAATTCAGGAATTAGGTTTACATGAGTCTATGGCATATGCATGAAATTTGAGGCCATAATAGCAAAGAAGTTGACCTAATCTTAGTTATCTCACGTGATCCATTAATTTTGTCCAGGAGACAACCTCATATAGTCTGGGTGTTAAACTGAGAGTGATAACTACAGAGCAATTGATTTGACATCACTTTTAGGGAAGGTGCTGTTTCATTTACTGTAAGTGAGAGTAACACCTGAAAGAAAGTCTACTGGGATTTAGCAGAGATAAAAGATGATGAAAGACAGGATTTACATGAAGAGAATGACAGCATAATAAAAGATTGAGAAAGTCAAAACCTTGCATAATTGCTTCTTCAAATATGTCAAGACATCAAGAGAATCATGGGAAACTCAGTAAAAGTAAGAAATTGAGATTCACAGGAAAATAAAGCTGTGCTAAGTGATGCAAATAAAACAGAGAAGTCTGAGATAAAGAGAAAATTAAGTACATGGATTTTTTGTCACTCAGAATTTAAACTGCATCGTAAAATACCTAAAACTCATATATAGAGACAACGCAAAAGGAAATCTTGTCATTTGGGAAAACATTCATAAGAACAGCCCACACTACCTAGTTGCACACACACAAAGTCATCCTACATGTTTATCAATCTACATATTTGAGGCGGTGATAGCTTCCAGATATTTTCACAAAACAATATATTTAATTTCAATGCTCAATTAATACATTTTTAAATTTGTAAAACAAAAAAAGAAATAAAAATTTGAAATGGGAATCTGAATAAAGTCTACCTTAGTATATTTATTATTATTACTACAACAGCAACATCAATTTATTTCTTGTATAGCCCCAAATCACACAAGGAATGCTTCAATGGGCTTTACCAGGCAATTTTTGACAGATAATCTTAACTCTCTAAGAAGACAAGAAAAAAACTAGCAAAAAAAGGGAAAAAAATCAAAGAAATCTTATGAAGGGCAATTCAGAGAGAGTCCTCCTTCCAGGTAGGTTGGGCATGGAATAGGTGTCAAAAAATGGGGTAAATACAACACACAAAACAGAATACAAGTAATCCTCTTTACAGAGCTAGATGGCCAATCAATCATTGCCGCCTCAGAAATGCAATACAACAGTACAAACTACTTTGCACTTGCATAGGGCTCCTCACCACTTGCAGGCACAGAAAAATGCAAGAAAAGGAGTCAGACAAGCCAGACACAGTCAGAGTCCTGGTGATCTCAGCCAACAAGCTGCCTCCCCACTACTCACCATTCTACAGCTGAGTCAGTGCTGGGCCAGCCAATTTGATGAAGGACTCTTCTACCTCATGATTCAAGCACTTCCATAGACACACAGACATCTTGGCAGTAGAGCAAAGGCACCAAGTGCCACACGAGGATACCAGGGAAAGACAAAGAATAGGGCAGGGTTAGTAACAGTTTATAAATATCCTACTACTTATATTTTAGTACTAATGACTAACAACTAAGATGCAGTATGCACAGGGAATCAGCACATCTACTCAGGGTATGCTAAACTGAAGTAGCGAGTCTTCCGCCTGGATTTAAATCTGAGACTTACGGGGCACCTCTCATAGTATAGTACCACAATTAATATTAAGAATAAGTTTGAGTATAAAAATAACCATGTGTGAACTTCTTCATATTTTAAAATAATACAATAAAGTTTCCATATGCAAATATATTTGAAAGTGCACAACAACAGAGGCTATAATGTTAACAGCCATTGCCCACAATCCTCCATACAAGAGGAAGTCAGATACTAAAACTCTGTATTAGAATACAATTGGTGGCAGCTTACCAAGTTCTGTAAATCTTATACTTCAAAGATGTATACAACATGCTGACCAATAATATTTTACATCAGCTATTCCTGAAGATCTATACTGTACGTATTCAGCCCTATAATGTCATTTGCAACATGAAACATAAAAACAATAATGCATTGCAATAACCTTACCTCCTCTTTGCAAGTTACTGTACAAAGTACAATTTATTTATTTATTTTTATTAATTTTATTGTAATCATTCCATACAAATTGATCAACTTTTACAAAAAATAGGATTGAGAACAAATCGACCCATTTAAAGTACAATTTAAATGGCTAGCTAATACTCACTTCACAACTTAGCCATCAGTATGTAAATAAAAGCAACATCCACTTTTTTAATGTAAGCATCTTGTGACAGTATCTCATCTATCCAAATAACATATTCATTTTCCAATACTCTTGACATTGCATCTTTAATTCTATTGCCATTCAGCTATAACTTACTAGTATTTGCTAGAAGCCAGCTATGCATCATAATGTAAACACTGTGGAAAATATGAGATGGAAAATAAAGTAAAATAAAAATGTAAACGTAATTACTCCACTTGGTCAACAGAATACATGACCAACAGCATACATGTCACATTCATAAAAGAACATCCATCCATTTTATAGCCCACTTCTTCCTGCTAGACGTTTTATCCCGATTGTTTGACACAAGTAATGCTGTATCATGGCCTTAAAATAGCCCATATATCTATGTTTGTGTGTATTCTGAGAATTATGAAGGACTTCCAGTTGTTTCTTATCTGTCTGAAAACATCAGAGTATAATTTAATTTGTATTGTAGTGTAGTGGCCATCACTGTTAACTTCCTCCTCCCTGTATCTGCATGTAGAGGTGATCCCCAGTTACAAGTAAGCGATCTCCTATCTCCTTGCCTTACTCCTTTCTTGTGCTGCCCATATGTACACTTTGAGCTTAGTAAATCTATAACAGTAAGATGCATCTTTACAATATGAAATTATTTTTCCACTGGTGAAGACAAAACATTTTATACTAAATTAAAACTGATTTCTGAAAATACTATTCTTTTCACTGAGATAGTAAAATTAGTGTTACTCTTCTTTGCATATGTTCTCCTAAAATTAACAGAAATAATTTGTATTGAGAACCAGAAGGTGAAACACTAGTCAGGGAAAATATTAAGTACAGGAATGTTAAGCCAAAACTTTGTCAAACCAAAGCAAAACCAAAAATCATAATCAAAATAAAATTGCCAAATAACTGAATATCAGGAAAACTAATCTAGAAAAGTGGAACTTGGAGAATCACATGGATTATATATTAAAGTCGAATAAAGACAAAGTGAATAGTGCATCTTTTATACCATCGCACTGCTGATGTGTTATGACCTGTGTGACCTGATTACCATAGCGATGTCATAACAACAATCATCACAAAATGATGGCCCCTATAAAAAACAATATACAGTTGGAAAAAGAATAATTTCTAAAAATATTAAAACAAAAGTGAAACCTACATCAGAATTGAGTTCATCTTCCCAAAAAAAACATAATTGTAAATGGAAATTAATCAGAACAGAATATTATTTTAATACTGCAGAGTTTCACATAATCCTGAAATATCACAGCACATTTTCTATGTTCAAGACTTGCTTTGTAATTTGGAAAACGTATTCCAAAATGCAATCCTACAGAAAGAAAAAGCAAAATGTTATGTCAAGTCTCCAGCTGGCACCATCCATCAATCCATTTGATTTATATTAAAATATTTCCAGCATTTAGCACCTGACATGCTAGCTGAAGATATTGTATGTAGTTCATGGTCTGCAAAGTCAAACATTATTACCACTGAGCTTGTTCTTTTAACAGACGATCTAAGGAGGCGATTGGGCTCAAATAATGTTAGGAGAGTAAGTAGCTATTGTTTCTTTAAGTGTTTAATGTATAGGTTGAAAAAATTGTGTAGTCAAGTCCAAATCACTTATGCTAGTCTTGCCTGAATATTCACACACCAGAAGGCAGCTGTGAAGATTGGAATCTCTCTGTATTCTAGTAATGAAAAATATATGTGATCTGAACCTATCATGGTTGTTTTTATGAAATATCCTAACAACTGTAATTTCAAACTAGAAATCTGTATAAGGGGTTGGTACAAAGGTCCTTGATTAATGCCGCCAGACTGTGTGTTTGCTATAAGAGAAATGCAACATGTTCAGATTATAATTACTTGCAGCCGCACTTTCCTCCTCAGAACATATGGAGAGAAACAAGCAGATAATGTGGTAATGTTGGTAAAAAATGCAAAGAAACCTTCTGTTCTCTATATTTTCTTTTTGAGAATGTAGACTGTGTTTTTAATAGACATCTGTAGAAAATCAGTATTTATATCCTCATTTAGAAATAACTTTATGAACAAATGTGAGTTCTTTTCCTTTGAAAGGTGAGCTATACTAATAAAATTATAAATTATAATTTGTAATTGAGGTAATGTGAGCTTCATATCAAGGACTAAAATCTTTATAGCTTCTTTTTTTAATTTGCTGCCAGTTTCCTAGTACTGCTTTTGTTCATTAACAACCTGATTAAAATATCTGTTAGTTTGCTCTACTCAAACCACTTAGAACTCTGGAAGAGTCTGGTCATAAGATCTTCTGGCTTTGACAGATGTGGGGCCAATCCTCTCCATCCAGACATAATTTTTTAAAATTATAAGCCTAGATATCAGCACAAATTTGGAATGAATTTTCTTTTTAAGCTCCCTTTTCAAAGGACATATAAAATGTTGGAGGTGTAAAAATCTGATGTAATCCTGGAACTAAAGAGACACAAACCAATCAAATGAGATATTAAAGGCTACAATAAGGCATCTAAAAAAACATACATTTACCAAACAGAGTGACAACTCTGTATTTTATAACACTTATCAGTAGTTTCCATTTGCTGATATTGCTGTTGCATGTCTGGTTGTATGACAGGAACTGAATACAAGCAAATTCATAGAAGCAGATTGTATTTTAGGGTTCTCAGCAGCTCCACTTTAGATGACAGGTGAAACACTGTAGTTTAATCTTGTGAATCACCAAAATCAACCCCATATTATGTTCCTCCTTAGACTTATTGAGGTCCTGAAAATCAGACTTGCTGTGCTAAAGGACATTTCTGTAAGCTGGGAAGCTGTTGTCACTCTTTATCAGAGTGAGGTGACTCTTATAACAGGTCCCTATTAACACTTCCTGTTTAAAGAGGATCTGAAACCACATGACTACATAAAGAAAAACACAAGCCAGACCACCCTGTGCAAATGACTTCAAACTTGCCAGTTTATGTGTGGAATTAAAAATAAATGTGCAAAACTAAAGTAAGATTTTTGCATTTTTTAATATTATTGTGGTTCATCAATGCAAACAACAGGTTAACTCTTAAATGTATTACTCCTTGGAATAATAAAAACAAACTCTGTCTTTGTCAAACTGAATGCTAATTTTACTTTTATTTGCCAATGTTGGCAGTTTTACAGCTTAAATATTCATACAGAACATAATATGTCACAGAAAATGGCACCCAGCTGTAACAGAAAGTTAAGTAAATGATTATTCTATGCATATTACATTTCTGACACCTATACACTTATATGTGTCCAAACAAATACAGGAATTAAAATTACATGTTGCTGTTTTAAGAATAGTGGTGACTAGTGCTACACTGGTTTTGTGATCCTTAATTTGCTTCCAGGTGCAGGGTGGTTAGGCAGTCTTTTTACAAATGTTAGGGGAAAACACAAGAAAGACAGGAAAAATAATTAAGACTATAAGCCATTTAGAGAAAAGGCTCAAAGGCCGGGTTGATTTACAGGTATGGCTCCATTGTGGGAACCACCCAGAAAATCCAGGGAACATACAGACATTTACAGAAACAATATATAAATTGTGATGCATGAGTCACTGTCTTGCACCCCAAAACACAGGGTTACTTATTGCAGTGGGAGCTACCACTCTCCTATACACAGACACAGCAAACGGGCATAGTCGGGGCCAGGTCAGTGGCCAAGTTATACTGTTCCCTGCATTTATAATGTTCCTTGCATCACCCATCGGTGACAGACATGTATAGCGTGATCTCGATCAGCTTGTAGTTGTTTCCACGGTGCTATTCTGCTGTACGGGAAACCTGTGGTTGCCTGGGCAATGGACAAGCAGTTCTCCACAGACGCGGCAGTTGCGCTGCGGCATGTCATCCCGTTGGTGGGGGTCCTAAAAGAGTTCATAAACCTCACAAAATACTTTTAAACCTAACAAAAGCAATAATGCATTAAACATATTGACTAAATGATAAATATTAAGAGAAATGACTATTAAACATTTTCAATTTAAAAATGAATGAAAAGGACAAAAAACAAAAGCCAGGGAAGGAACCCTGGCCAAAACATGACATGAGTGTATGCTGGCAAGCCTTGTTTTGGTTTAAGGATCCAACTCTGGATTTACAGTATAATCATTCACAATTATTATCAATCAGCAGTTTGATACCTTAAAAGGATTATGCATGATAGATGCTGGAAACAGAATTTGTATAAGCCAAAACTGGGAAATAGGAAGCGCGTTATATCTGGGGGAAGGAACAACCACAACAAATGGAGAAAGACTCAAAATCAAGAGAGAGATCCTTCTTTTTTCCTATTAGATGTAGAAAGATGCTATCCTTTAAATATTGCTGTGTTCTTCATTTGCAACAGTTAATTTGCAGGCTTTACTTTGCAGTTTTTTTTTTTTACCTTTTATGGAACATATAGTCTGTCAGAATTATTGTTATGGGGAAAGGATGTATGTGTGAAACAGCTGTTAAGTGTTTACAATATTTTATTTAGGCTCGGGGAGGGTCTCACACATGTTTCCTCTATTATATATATATATACAAAACACAAAATAAAGGTTTGGGGGGAGATCTACCCTGTATATTGTTAGGCTTGCTGCGAAGAAAGATTGTTTGTTAGCAAGGGAGTAATCTCTCCGGACTGAGTCATATAAGTGACTGAGGAACAACAGGGCTGTTGGGGTTATATGCTTGAGAGGGAGGAAAAGGTGGATCATCCCGGGGAAATGACATCATCTAAGGGGTGGTCTGCTGTCAAAAAAGGGAAGTGTAATTCTTATTTGCTCCTGCAAGGAAGGAGGAATAAGACATTAGTGCACACGACTTGTCCCGTGTGCCAACATTTCAATAGTAACCAATCCCTGTTGCTGCCCCGATATATATATATATATATATATATATATATATATATATATATATACATTTATATTTTATGTTGATTACGAGTATTGCCTGATTTTCCATCCATTCATTTTCTGCTGCTTATCTGAGTCTGGGTTGCAAGGACAGTAGTCTAAGCAATGTTTCCCAGACATCCTTTTTCACTTACACCTCCTCCAACTCCTCCAGGGGAATGCCAAGGCATTCCCAGCCCAGCCAAGTGCTATAATCTCTCAAGTGTATCCTGGTTCTGCCCCAACATTTCTCCCAGTTGGAAAAGTCCAAAGTACCTCCCCAGGGATGTGTCCTGGAGGTATCCTAATCAGGTGCCTGAACCACATCAACCTGCTCTTTACAAATTAGAGAAGCAGCAACTCTATTTTGAGCTCCTCCCAAATGTCTACAACCTGCAAAGGAAACATATGTCAGCCACTAGTATCTGTGATCTAGTTCTTTCAATCACTACCCAAAGCTTGTGACCATAAGTGAGGATAGGAGTGTATAGCAACCAGTAAATCTACACCATGACTGAGTTGTACAACTGCAGACATGGCTGTGGTCTGTCTGTTATCTCCTGCTCCCTTTGTCCCTCTTGTCCTTGTGAACAAGATCCTGAGATACTTAAATGCCTCTAAGTGTGGCAGCACCCTGTGCCCAACCCGGAGTGGGTAGCCTACCCTTTTCCAGCTGAGAAGCATGACTTCATATTTTTGAAGGTGGTGGTCCTCATTCAGATTCACATTCAGCTGCAAAATGTTCCAGTGCATGTCTAAGGTCACAGCCCAAAGAAGCCAAAAACACCATATCATCCTTAAAATGCAGAGACATAAACCTAAGGCCACTGAACTGGAGCCCCCTCCACTCCTCGGGTGTGCTTAGTAATTCTTTTAAAAAATTCACAAAATCACAATTGGTTATTCATTTCTTTTCCTGCTAGATTTGTTTTTAGAATATATAAATGATAGCTGTAATTGCTGTGACAGTTAAGGGAGCCAAGCTGGACTTAAAGCTAACTGCTTGTACACATTAATTTAGAGTATTTGTTTACATCCTCCTTTTGGTTCCTGAGGGAGATTATTCTTGCGCAGCCTACTTTAGTGAGTGATGGCCAGTCGGTCACTCGGAAATGGTAGGGCATTCAAAATACATTTATTGGAGTTCTATCATTCCAAAATTGCAAAGTGAATATTTTTTGAAATAGAGATGCCTTTACATTTAACAATTCATGTGTGGGAAACGACATCTCTGAGCAGATATAAGGGCAGTTTGAAACAATAGTATGAAAGAGATCTTAGAGGCCTACTACCTGGGAAGCTGATCAAAGTATAACATTGACTCCTGCAGTTTAAAAATGGAACAGGATCAGACTGAAGCGGTAAAAATAAGAATCAAATTCATTCAGCATACAGAAACTTTTATCTGTACCCCCTTGATATCTAAGCCATATAGATCGACAGACTATGAAGGCTGCAGGAGCAACATCTGACAGGATCAAAGGGTAAAAGGGATCAAAGTGTCACATTACTGTAGTTTTCATACTGTTTAGTCTCACCATGGTAGATCTAAAAGATCTGCAGTTTAAATAAGAAACACAATTTTATCATAGACAGGCAAGTACGTTTGTCAACTAATTGTATTCCACTGTGTCTTTGTGACTGCAAAGAGAGAAAAATGTCTAATGGAAAAAAATAATACTATGGGAATAAAAAGTGCACACTGTTTTGTCACCTGCATATGCACTTTAATGATGATTTATTAATGTTTATTAGATTTTGACAGATTGTGTGTTATATAAATATTTGCATAATAATCATTTTATCTGCATAAACAACATGTTTTATTCCTGTCTATTAGATCTGAATATCTGGTTCAAAAATTAAATATATACACTTTTCTGGCTTCAAGAGTGTAGTAAGGTTTTGATAGACACTTGTAACAAATTCTTCTGCTTGATTATCACTTTTCACTTGATAAACAACATTTGATTTTTGTTTAAATTAGTATAATTTTGAACATATTTCAAATGTAAAACACTTGCATACTGTACCATGTAAATTCTTATCATCATCTCATGCAAAGAATTTGTAATAGAATGGATTTGCCAGAGCATTCATCAACATTTTAGAATCTCAAAACTGATTACACTGATTAAGTAAGATCATCAGCTATGAGATTAGACTACTAGTCTGCAAAATATTCATTCAGGCATCTTCCAGACCTACTTTTTACATTACATTGCAGGAGAGTGAAGATCATTCTGGTGACGGTGGAAAAAAGGCAAAGTGAGGCCATAAACTGGACATCAGCGAGATGCAGGATAAAGTCGTACCCAAACTAAATCTCACTTATAACAAACTGGACTGCTAGATTTGAATTTCCAATTAAACTATATAGGAGGAAGCCAAAATATTCAGGTAAAACATGCACATGCAGGACCAGGAGTGAAACCCTGGTCTAAGAACAATGAGATGACATCCATAACCACTATAACATTGTCTGACCTGATGCCAAATATGATTTTTATCATACAGAGGTAGATTTATCACCTCATTATATTAATTGCACATTCATTAAAATAGGAGAGTGAGAAAAAAAATGGCAGTTGCAAAAGTTAAACTTAATCTTCGTGTCTGTTTTGTCCCTAAATAATGTCAAGACAGAATATTTCCAAAATGGCTGCATTTTTTAAAAAATACTAAAACCCATAAGTAAGGATTATGCAAAGTTAAATTGTAAAATGGTAAGAAAACCTATTTAATCCCACTGGGTGCCCCTACCTCAGTCTTTCTCACTCTTGTCCTTCACTTTGGATGGTTCATGCACTTGCTCACTTCGTATGTATCACAACAAAGCACTCCTCCTTTTAACTCCTGTTTCTATATCTTTCCCTGTCTCTCTTAAATCTTGACCTATCCTTCCGACTCTAGACACAATATAGCTCAGATCTTGTTCCAGGAAAGTGTGACAAACTTGATAAAATATTTCTGTAGTTACTCTGTTGTCTTTCAAAGAATCTTTCTAGCTATCAATCCATATTCTGAATGCACATTTTTCAATACGAAGTTATGGGAAGCAAATACCCATTTAGACAGAATGAGATACAAAGCAGGATACCCATGAACACACACACACACACACTCACAACCAATTCAAAGAGCTGGTCAGTTTGGGCTGTATGTATTTTGAAGGTGGTATGAAACTGGAATACCCTGAGGAATGGTGAAAAAATCCACGCACAATGACTGAGCATTGAATCTAACCTTAAGCAGCACAAACTGCTTTTCCACTCGTATATTGACACCGCTCGAATAAAATTACTTAGTTGTTACTTTATGAGAGAGAACATGTTTTACAAAAGTAGCTAAAATCATATTAAAACTTAATAAATTTCAGCCTGCCAGGAGTACTTTAACTGTAAATTTCAAACACATGATTAGAAAGTGGAAAAATACATTGTTTGTTTTAAAGTCATAAGTGAAACTGTAACCCACGTACACAGACTTTTAACTCACAGAACATGAAATGTAGGTTTAATTAATCGCTAGGCAATTTTATGTAATTGTACAGATGGTAATTAGGCAACAGTGGCATTGTAAATGCAATTAGTTAGATTACTTTATACTAGCATTGTAATATATTGTCATGTCAAATCTTCTCAAGGAATGAATTTTCAAATATGATGTCAGTGTTTTTTCCACTGCAAACTGTTTTATTCAAAAGAAGTAGCTGTCAGCAAGGTCAAGTATTTATTTTAACTTTTGATTACATTTTTTATGTCTTTGTTTATTTCTAATGTCTTTCAATTTTCTTTAAATTACATTTTCCATGCAGGTGCAACATAGGTAAAGAACTGAAAAATTGTTGAAGACTCAATTTATGCAATCTACAAAATTTTAATATTGAAGATCAAGACTTCTAAAAAAATCACTTAGCTGTTTTTTGAAAGTAGAAGGAATTTTTTTTTTTTAAAGCTTTTGACACATTACACAGAATGTAAAACAAGCTTATTAGTTCACATACAGTCTTGTGCATGTGTTATGGCAGATATAGGGTAGAACAGTGGCAAAGTGGTAATTGCTGTTGCTGCAGCAGCATTTTAGCTGCAAATGACTGAGTTTGAACCCCAGACTTATCATTGTGTGGAATTTGCATGTTATCCCTTAATATGTGTTTTTCACCCCCACCCCAAAGAATCATACTAGGATAGTTGACATCTCAGAATTGACCTACGTGTGTGTGAGTGTGTGTGTGTGTGTGTTTGTGCGTTTCTGTGTATGTGCTTAAATGTGCCCTGCAAAGAGTTGCTGCCTCATTCAGAATCTGATCCTCCTTACCCAACTCCATATGCTCCCCCCTATTTAGATTAAAGGACAAATTATGGATAGATCGATGAAAGGATGGTTTACTATTACAAAACATACAGTATACATGTAGTGGAGACACAATTAATTACAGTAAAATCTCAATTACCATATTTCCCAAACGGTAAGCCGCCCCACATTATAGGCCGCCCCATTCTACAGTATAAGATGCAGAAAATGATCATTTATGTTTTAAAACTCTAACATACGCAAGCCGCACCATATTATTAGCCGCGGCATTACTGAATTTACCAATCTGAAGTAAAAGCATCTAATTTGGCATGCCTCTGTAGTCCTTTGCAACTCTATTGTGACTTTATAGTTGAGCGTGAACAGTTAAATTGGTAAAATTTTACACTTACCGATACGATACCACAATGCAAGTCCTACGCTGCAGAATTTAAGCTCCAGGTTGTTACTTTTGCGAAAGAAAATGGCAATCATTCAGGTGGATGCCAGTTTAAAGAAGATGAAAAACAAGTGAGAAATTGGCGGAAAGATGAGGAAGCTTTGCACATGCTTCTGCCATGTAGGCGTGCAAAGCGTACAAGTAAAGCAAATTGGCCAAACTTGGAGAAGTGACTTAAAGAATGGATTCTCATGCAAATTAGGTTGGGGGGGGGGTGGATCTTCAATTCAGTTGACCAATGAATTGGTTGGAGGTGTGGATCTTCAGTTCAAAAGCTCAGTCTCATGGGAATATGTTTCCTGCCTATGCTCTGTGTTGATTTTTCTACATTAATTTATTTAACAATATTTTAGTAAAATGACATACGTGTTGTGAGTATACAACTAGATAACTGACATGTGGATTTGACCACATGAATAACATGAGATTTTCTTTCAGGATGTTAATACTGATTGGTGTTGTGCAGCATTGGTTACAATAGATGCCTATTCTATAATAAAAGTTTTTATCTCTTTGCCATGAAAACATGACATTAACATTTTTTTTTTCACTGTTACAAAACACATGGGGTAAGTAGCATATATAAATCATTTTTGGTTGGAGTATTCTTTTAATAAAATGTTTATAGACTGTGAATAACAAGTTCATACTGTAATGCCTTAACCAAAATAAACCGTGAACCCAATATTTTGTTTCTATTTTTCAAATTGAAAATAACTTTTTTTAAATTTTATACATGCATTCATTGGACTTTCTTAATCAAAAATAACTAATTACTGCATCTAATCAAAAATACGTCTTTTGCCTTTAAAGCTAGAACTACTTTTTAAGACTTAAACACCTTAATTGATTTTTCCTTAAGCAGTAGCCAAATAATAATAATGAGACACAAAGATGCAGTAGAAGGCAGATACAACAGCAACAATAAATTAGTTACTAGTTAAGAAAGTGACTAAAACAAAGCCCTGCCACAACTGTGCACTTCCAGGTTCTGAGTTTGACGCCCCAACTATACAGGTTGCTTCACATGATGTTTTGTGTGAAGTGTAGTGCTGGAGATAGGGTTTAGTACACATATTTCAATTAAATATAACTTGAACCTTTCATATCAAATGTTCTCCTTTAGTCTTTGTGAGGTGACACTGCATTTGCAGATAAATTGCTACTTTTTGAACAGCCTTTTTCAACAGGACTGCTGAGTGAAAAACTAGATTAGCAAACCAATAAACTGGGCATCCAGGAACTAGTTGAGTACGCTGTCATAAAATGAGTCATTGAGAGCCAATAATACTGAAATAAGATTTTTTTTTTTTTCAGAAATAGAAGTTGTGAAAATATTTAGGGAACTGAAGGGCCATTAATCAAAGTAAATTACAAGCATTACTGTAAATTTATTAGTTTCATAATTTATACTTTATGACATTGCAAAAGCTAGATTTTAGGTATTTTTGCCAATACAGAATTTTAAAAAGATATCACAAAATCTCTCTGTTACCAGGCATTTTCTAATTCTTTGTAGTTCACTTTGTCCTTTCCTGTTTAGTCTGACCCCTGTTTGCTGAAATGCTAATCAGTCTTATTGCATAGTCTTCATTTATTATGCAGCTGTAAAGGTTCTACCAAAGATATTTTCAACTTCAGACAGATTATTAGTCCTTCTGGGGAAAATGAATAAATGGGACAATCAAAAGAAGTAATTCAGATTTCTTTACAAATTTTATTTCAGTGCATTATATCTTTAACACAACATGGTGATATGAAATATCAGCTTATAACATTTGCAATAAAAGGACAATAGGGCACAGCTTTTATGAGGATGTTTTATTATTCTGCTGCCCCTAATCCAAATTTCTTTTAAATTATTTGGTGATAATATTGCACACTAATTAAGCATGTTTGCAGTCTCCAAAAGATTTTGACGTGTAGTACCAAGTTATGGAATCATATATTGTCTAAGTCAAAGAATTTGTAAATGATCATAAACTCATTTTATGACATAAAGTAACACAATAGTGGGCTGCTTGTGTCTCAATAGAGTTCCCAATGTCTCAGTTATTGTTTTAAGGGACATACATATTAATACTAATTTTCTTTTTACCCATAGGTTTATTGGGTCATTATTGTCACATGTACAGATTAAAGCGATATTCTTACTTGCATGCGTTAATCAATGCTGAACACATCACCATGATTGGTAAACATAACTATTTTACTTTGAAAATACTTGCATGAAAAATTTTAAGCATATTTTTTGCTATTGGATATTTTCTGCCATTTTTAGTAACACATAAACAATTAAGCTTTCTTTTATTGATTTGGTTTGTGACTTTCACTGGAAATGATAAAATGATACCATTTTGTTATCATTCACTAAGACTACCTTCACATTTCAGCTGAATTCTAATTTTTTCACTCATACTTGTATGACACAAACCTGTGCTCATATTTGTCAAGCATTTCAAAGTAGAAAAACAGTACTAACTGACTCAGAACTCTCAGAGGGACACAATTTTGGCCCTACTCTTAGGAGCAGAAGTAAAATAATTTTATCAATTTTCCTAACTTCACCAGGATTTAGGAGAGCTCATGAGCTATCCCCACACGTTCAATGCACATCTTCCTATAGCCCCTGGTCTCTTATATGCTAGCCCTTGTTTCACCTGTATACCATTCTGATAAAGGCTGCCAAAAGTACAGTGGCACATACAGAAGCTCTAGGAGGGGCACCCCTGGGCATCAACAATCCTGAAACTCCAAGGGGTTTGCCAGGGAGCTGGGACTAAGTGCAATAGCTAGAGATGTCCCTGGATTAGAACACCCTTTCATCAGCCAGGATATAAAGAGTCAGCAATCAGCATGATTGGTATTTGGGCCAGCTAATTTCTTTGGTGTCCTCAGAAGATAAAATGATGACATGGCTGTAGACTACCTATTATACAATTTTACAAGTGGCATTACAACTTCTCCTTCAATTATTTCATTATATATTGTCACACACATGCGCTTGGAAAACAGCTGAGGGGCCTAAACAATAGTAATTCTACGCCAGGCCATGGGGTGGCGGAGTGTACTGACTATTTCTCTCAGTCCCTTGTAGACCTTTCCTGGGAAATCCCCACCTGTTTCCACCCCTGATGATGATGTCACTTCCGGGCACGAGGATGCCACTCCCAGTTCCTGCACCAATGATGTCATTTTCCCTCCAGGCCTTTAAAATTGCCATCTTGCTTTAGTACAGGTAGTTCTGTTTTGGACATTTTTGTGTTGTAGGTACATTGATCTAGAATAAAAAATGACTATTGCAGCCGAGAAAATAATATACGAGTGGCTGTCCCAACTTTTTATGTTGTCTCCGACTCATTCTTGTGACAATATTTATAATGTCTTTTGGTTAAAAGATCAAGTCTTGAAAAAAGTAAAAGCAATGCTACAAAAAAAATTAAGTATATTGTTTAAACTTATTAAGGAGAATTCCATTGATGCATTTACTTCTAAAAAACACACCTCCTTTAAAATAATGCAATATGAAACATTTATGTTGTATAACAAAAGCAAAAAAATACTGGCAGAAAGTAAATTACTTTACAATCAAGGCAGTGACCTTTTACCAAAGTTAGTTAAGGATGCTCAAGCCACCCCATGCACACCTCTTGAACTCTCCATTAAGATACAGTAATTGAGCATCATGAGCCACCATCTGAGGAAGACGTAGTCCTCGATGTCTGCAATGTTGTTGTCATCCAGTGTCCTTGGAAAGGTATTGGTGAAGCAGTTCATCATCATTTGTGTCTTGGAGTGGTCGATGTAGAGTCCTCGAATCCAGCTTGCCTGGCTAAGTTGGAAATACTTTGTCGAGGCTTCTTTAGATGTGCTAGTGATGAAGATGAAGTTATTGGCAAAGTGTAGATGGTTCCGCTTCTGCCTGTTGATGTGGACTTCGAAGTTATACTTGTTCCTCTCCCAGTTTTGTCTTCCAGACATGCTGAGAAGAGTTATGAGCTGATGGTATCCACCAGCCTACTCCCTTCTTGATGGGTACTGTCACAGGTTGCTCGAACAGCTGGATGACGGTGCTGGTGTCACAGTAACACTTTAACCGGAGATGGATATACAGTAGGGGACTTTTACTCTTTGCCTTTGGAGTGCTTGAATGATTGCTTCCAGCTCAGCTAAATCAAAAGCTTTCAAAAAAAATATTTAACTCAAGTTCCAGTTAAAATCACAGTTGGTCTCCATCAGTCTGTGACCATTTGTGAAATCTTGGTTGTTCAACAGGTTGTTCTTCTTCTATACTGGTTTGAGGATTACAGTCATAAAGATCCTTGAGATAAATGGGAAGAGGCAAATGGGATGGTAGTTGTTCAGTTAACCCTTCTTAAAATGAGCATGGTGATCAAGTTCCGCCTCTGATTTGCAGTCTCCACTGTATTGATGCACTGGATAAATAGGCCTGCCAAAAGCATGGAGTCACCGATCTTGAGGATGTAAATAGTGATTTTGTACAGTTCTGGAGCCTTTTCACTATTCATTGTTGCAGTAGTACTCATAACCTCTGACTGTAGGATTGGCAGTACTGGTTCTTCAGTCCTTGCAGAATTCACGTTGGAAAATAAGTGAGTGTAGAATTCTTCATGTTATGATTGATGTTCTTCATTCATTTCTTTTAAGGTTTTTTCTGGATGAATTTTCAATAAGTATGTATCCATCTAGTGGTTTAGAGCATCTAGTAATCCAAATATAAAACCAGTTTTTCATTTTACGATGATCATCTCTGCAAGCTTGTTTCTGTATGGTGCCTTCCATGTCCAGTTTTTCTCATCTTTCTTCTTGAAGTAGGAATCATGTAGCTTAGACATTTAGTGTGTAAAATCTCGATTACCCAGTGGTTTTTGTTGTTGCATGATTCATATTCATGATTGTTGACTAGGTTATAACTGTCCTCTCTCATTCCCACAATGAAATTTTAAAAGGCCTTGGTTTATTTAATGGCTGTGGAGACATTCTCATACAACCCCAATTCCAAAAAAGTTGGAACGCTCTGTAAAATGTAAATACAAATAGAATGCAATGATTTTCAAATCTCATAAACTAATACTTTATTCACAATAGAACAGAAAACACATGAAATATTGAATGTGAGACATTCTATTTGAAAAATATTAGCTCATATTGAATTTAACAGCAGCAACACCTCTCAAAAAAGTTGGAACAGAGGCAACAAAAGGCTATAAAAGTAAGTGATACTAAAATGAAACAGCTGGAAGAACATTTTGCAACTAATTAGGTTAATTCAACATGATCATGTATAAAAAGAGTATCTTAAAGAGGCAGAATCTCTCAGAAGTAAAGATAGGCAGAAGTTCACCTATCTGCAAAAAACTGTGTCTACAAATTGTGGAACAATTTCAGAATAATGTTCCTCAATGTAATATTACAAAGATTTTGAATATCTCATTTTACACAGTACATAATATCATCAAAAGATTCAAGAATCTGGAGAAATCTCTGTCTGCACAAGACGAACATCAATATTGGATGCCCGTAATCTTCAGGCCCTCAGGCTATACTGAATTAAAAACAGGCACGATTCTGTCATGGAAATCACTGCATGGGCACTTCACGAAAGTATTGTCTATGAACACAATTTGCCATGCCATCCACAAATGCAGGTTAAAGCTCTATGATGCAAAGAAGATGTGAATACAAGATGTGAACACAATCCAGAAACACCACTGTCTTCTCTGGCCCAAAACTCAATGAAAATGGTCTGAAGCAAAGTGGAAAACTGTTCTGTGGTCAGAAGAAACAAAATTTGACATTCTTTTTGGAAAACATGGATCCTGCATCCTCTGTACTAAAGAGTAGAAGGACCATACGACTTGTTATCAGAGCTCATTTCAAAGGCCTGTAATTCTGTCTGTATGGGGCTGCATTAGTGCCAACGGAATGGGCAACTTGGACAACTGGAAAGCCACCAGCAATGCTGAAAGGTATATACAGGTTTTAGAGCAACATATTCTACACAGCATATGCTACACAGGGGATGCTACACAGTGGTAAATATGGTCCTGTCCTTAACTTTTTTGAGATGTGTTGCTGCCATCAAATTCAAAATGACCTTATTCTTTTCTTAAAATGGTACATTTTCTCATTTTAAAAATTTGTTATATTTTCTATGTTATATGATGAATAAAATATTGGTTTATGAGATTTGCAAATCATTGCATTCTGTTTTTATTTACATTTTACAGTGTCCCAACTTTTTTGTCCCTCTCATCTGTGGAGACATCAAAGGCTGGAGTTCGGATGTTTTGGTATTATAAATGTTTACAGAGGAAGTCTTGAAATCATGGGCAAATATGGGGATTTCCTTAGGGAGGACAAAGCCAACTTCTCTGACAGCATTATTAGTCTCTGGACTGCCTAGAATGACAAGCATACCAGTCTTCTACTTCAAGTTGATCCATCAGTAGGTTTAGGTTTAGCTGGTTGACCTTTAGGAGAGAGTGGGTACTGAACATACAGAGCATGATGTGTTTCTATGATAGTCGGTTGTTTTATGACAGCCATGTCCCACAAGATTTCTGGACGCTGTAAAAAGCGGAAATTTCTCAGGCTTGCAGATATCCACCATAAGACCTTCTGCATTTGAAAGTAAAACTGGCAATGTTAGTATCCAGTCCAAGACTGGGTGCTGCTCCATTGGTGCCTGGGTATGCTTCAGCTTGACCTGAGGAAATCATGTTGTAAAAACAGAGAAATGCACTGTGAAATATTATAAACAATAGTTCAAGTATGTATAAAGAGTAATATTCAATTTCTCATAAACAGAAAGTATCTGTTAATGTTTGATGTGTTAGAATCAGCACCACAACCTAAAATATTCATGGTTTTTCTTCTTTTTGAATTACCTGAAAAGTAAGTTCAACATTTTTGCTTTCTTACATATGTTATTATAGAAGCCCAAAGATTTTTTTCATTATCACATTCTGCAGTGCTCTACTTGAAAAAAGGAAAAGTTTAGAGAAATGTTACAGTGCCATTTTTCTCTATCACAATAATCAAAAAAGCTCCACATATATTACACTATATGCAGAAGCTGGTGGCCTGTTGATTGAATAAAATAGCTCTGATTGCAACATTATCTTCTAGTTCCTCAGGCATTCACTAATGTAACCTGCCTGCATACTGCTTCAGGATGACCAGAAATATGTCAGGATTAATATTGCTCAAATGTTTTAGTCTGTCAAGTAGACAAATGCATCTCAGGCAAAACTTAGGAGCAGTGTTTACCTCTAAAAAAGTTGCAGCGTTGGATGAAAAGTTGCCAGTGACGGTGAGCACTCCAGTCAAGTCATGTTTTGAGGAGTTTTGCTATTAGATTTTCATATAGTACATTTTTTTCTGGTTTAACCTTTTGTATGCTTGCTATTTTTTAATTTGTTAGTGACAGAATGAGGACCACAAAGAAAGTTCTGATAGACCTTATCTGTAATATAAAAAACAGAGTTAATTGCAATGGTCCTATATAATCAGCAAGTGCATCTGTCTGTATTAACTAGCTGTTAACAAGTATAAACAATGACAGTGACAAATATCCATCCATCATCCAACCCGCTATATCCTAACTACAGGGTCATGGGGGTCTGCTGGAGCCAATCCCAGCCAACACAGGGCACAAGGCAGGAACCAATCCCGGGCAGGGTGCCAACCCACCACAGGCAGTGTAGCCAATATTGCCAAATTTTCATGATACAACTAACAGCGATATTTGTCGGACGAAAATACGTTCATCTAGCGCAGATTGGCTTCATCGGTGTCCTTGTTTATGAGATTTTTAAAAAATTTAAACATATTGTTTCTTTACATAAAAAAATAATTAAATAAGAATAAATAATTTGTTCTTTGTTTTTGGGATTAGAATTAATCCCAAAAACCACACAAGGCATGTTAACAGTTATTAAAACACTTTAAAAAAAAATAAATTGCAAATATTTCATCGAAGTTAGTTGAACATATGCAAATTTTATGGAAGTAAAAATGATAGGATACCGCGACACCGCACGAGTATCATACCTTTGTTAGTTGTATCATGGGTTATTCTCATCTATCTTATATTATGCAGGGGGCGCAGAATTATTCCAGGTAGAAAGGGAGGGGGGGGGGGTGTGAAATACGAAAGTTTGCGAACCGTTGGTTTAAGGGATACTAATATGACTTATAATATACATTTAATGCCTTATCATTAATTTAGCAATTTTTCAGCACCATCCTTTAATAATGTAATAAAGCTCTCAAGTTATGCTACACACTTGTGAATGGCTTTATTGTATGATTGTGTAATAAAGTACTACAATGTGTATCCCAGGCTTCTGTACAATTAAGCAAGTGTTAAAATAAAATACACAAATTTATACTTTCCTATTGAAATTTTTATTTCAAATATGATTAACCCATAGCCCTACTAGTTAATGAATACAAGCACAATGATAGAGGACAGACAAGATTTGGAACAATAATTAAGAAAAAAAGGGTAATGAATAACAGAAAGATTCGTAACAGTGATGTTAAAATACATTTACTTGGCCCAGGCAGGCAAAGTTATGTATCTTTATGCTTTTTCTTTTACCTCCTTTAATAAATTTCCCAACTGCAGTATTTGCTTTTTACTGCACGGCTGCTGGGCTCTCTTTAATGTCATTTTTTGTAACTTGTCTTCAAAGGGATCTCCCTGGAAAAAGGCATCTTAGATTATACAGAATTTACAATCCATTTAGCTTTAATGTCACAAAGAACTGTAAAGATGGCCCATTACCTAAACAAGTGACTCAACTCTTACAACGTCTTTATATTCCTAAAGAATATTATTCTCATTACTTTAACATTAGAAAAATAATGTACTTGGTAAGTGATTCAGACTTTTATCTCAGCTATGCACTGTGAAGCAATGAGGTATGAAACTCATGGAAAGAGCCTATAGCTGGTGCACCGGCAGCAGATGGGGATTATACACTTTTATTAGTGCCCTCCTTAGAGAGAAGCAGTGGTGCTAGCAATCTTTCATACACAATGCGAATGTGTGAAACTTCCAGTAGGTAAACTGTTCACCTAAATCTGAATATGGTGGCAGGGCTTTTTATTAGTATAATCCATGTAGAAATTTAAACTACCTCACATGTTTTCTGTTACCAGTACTTAGCCCTTGATGCCTTAAACCTCTTCTACCCAGTGATGTGTAGACTCAGCTGAACAACAAAAAGTGCCTTTTGATTTATAAGGCAAGCTATTCATGAGGATCTACAGTCTAAACATTTTAATTGGCTCTTCTGTAACTTCATAAAATGTATCTTTCCTATTCATAGCACTTGAAATCTCAAGAGTCCTCATCATACCTGCCCTAGAAAGAGTGGAAGATTACAGAAATAGCCAAAAAGTAAGGTTAACATGTTCAAGGTGGCACTGATTTATAGCTTTCAAGAGCTATCCATTTTCGCTTTTTCATTTTTTAACCCTGAAACCTATTTCTAAGTGAACTTTTGTAAATTAAGATAAATACTACCATATGTGAACAAGTGATACTTGTTGCTATTTCAGTTAAATGGCTTTTTCTAAAAGGAGTGTATCTAACATTTCAGCACGCTTAAGTTTCACATAAGTTATAGTTTTAGTATAACCTACAAAATAAAAATAATCGGTCTAACTCGTGTCACTACTACAGGCCGATCCATCATGCCAGTCCTTATCTGTCTGTATTTCTATTGTGTGACTATGAATAGGATGGCAATTTTGACAATACACTGGCATTACAAACAAAGTAAGTTAATTATTTTTATACTCTTGAATATTGTGTGAAATGTCCACCTACTGAAATGAAATGTTTTCTTTATTTATGTAAAATAGTCTGCGGTGGGCTGGTGCCCTGCCCGGGGTTTGTTTCCTGCCTTGCACCCTGTGTGGCTGGGATTAGCTCCAGCAGACCCTTGTGACCCTGTAGTTAGGATATAGCAGTTTGGATAATGGATGGATGGATGTAAAATACTGTATATAATAAAGTATATTTTACTTGCATTCTCAAGTTGTTTAACAATAGAATTATCAAAGCCTACAGAAAAACTCATAGATCCGTCCCACCTTAAATCCCTTCACACCTCCCTGTCAGTGTCTTTTGTCCTGTAACTGTGTCGATATGCAGCAAGCAACCTACTATCACATCCCACCACAGCCGCACAGTTTTCTCAGCTCAAATCTGTTTACCTGCGTGTCAGTTGCTTAGAGTTGTATAGAGTGAGAAGTCAAGCAAAATGACACCTTTTATACATACTATATTGTTATTTGGAACACATGCAATTCATGTGTGTTCCGTGTCTACAACAATCTATGTAAACACATCATTAAAACAGAAACGTTTTTCATGTTTTAGTAATAATTGACAAAATGTAGACATGAAGTGTATAATGTGTGAAGCCTGAAGTCCAAATATCAAATAAACACTTTCACAAAAGGTACAAATATAACAAAACAAATGTGCTTCTATTCAAGAATATAACTGCAGAAAAAGAACTCGCGTTAGGGTGCGACATTGGCACCCCTTTGATACGACCGCTTCGGTGGCACAATGGTATCAGCTGTTGACTGGTAATCAAAACTTTGCGGGTTTTGAGAAGTGAGCTGCTCTTATTCTTACTATTTTAGAATAAATACATACATTTGATTTCAGTCTGTAACAGTGGTGTAAATTTATGATACTTGTAAAGTTTAGCCTTGGTATGTTTTATTCTCTCAGTCGCATTCTTATCAAAGGGGTCGTATCAAAGGGGTGTCAATGTCGCACACTAACGTGGGTCGTTTTTCTGCAGTTATATTCTTGAATAGAAGCGCACTTGTTCTGTTATATTTGTATCTTTTGAGAAAGTGTTTATTTGATATTTGGACTTCAGGCTTCACACATTATACACTTCATGTCTACATTTTGTCAATTATTACTAAAACATGAAAAATGTTTCTGTTTTAACGATGTGTTTACATAGATTGTTGTAGACACGGTACACACGTGAAATGCATGTGTTCCAAATAACAATATAGTATTTATAAAAGGTGTAATTTTGCTTGACTTCTCACTCTATACAACTCTAAGCAATTGACACGCAGGTAAACAGACTTCAGACATCTGAGAAAACTGTGTGGCGGTGGGGGGATGTGATAGTAGGCTGCTTATCGACACATTTACAGGACAAAAGATGCTGATGGAGATGTGCGAAGAGATTTAACGTGGGACGGATCTACGTGTTTTTTTATAGGGTTTGGTAATTCTAGTGTTAAACCAGCTTAAGTTAAAATGAATGTTTCAATTTTGAATTGCTTCCATCTGGTGATCAGAATTTCCATTGCACTAAGACATTAAACTTTTTAAACAATACAATTTACTGTGTTTTCAAGAAAAAAAAAACTTTACCAACCATCTGTTCATTTTCTAATCCAGCACAATCCATTTGGAGCTATATGTAGAAGGAGCGTATCTTTGCAGAAATTGGCACAGTGAAGGGGGCATACCTTAAAGTTTTACAGATCAGGCACACAAATATTTATTCAAGTCAGCATCATCAATAAACTAAACATTGTGCTGTCAAAATGTGTAAAATTGAACTCTTCAAGGAAGTGCATGTTAAAATGAGGCAGTATCTCAAACTAGAATCACACCTACAAGTTTTTTGAAGGGTTGACAATTTTATCCACACTTAAACATTGAGAACATATATTCCAGATGTAGTCTTTATCACTAACCTTAATATATACAGCATATAAACAGCACGAGACTACGTCAAAAAAATAAAAAGTGCAACTATAGGAAGGATGTTATACAGTGTAGCATTGCTGTCGGCCAAATTTGTAAATCTAAACAGTGACAGTGGTGCAGAGATGGCCATTGTTTAGCTCAGATTAGCTAAGTGTGGGAGCAAATTTGGTCAGTGCTTGCACTTTATACAAATGAGCTGGTGATGTGGAGCATGGGGAAGTACACTGTTACAGCTATATACAGGAGGCAGCAGATACAATTTTTGTATGGGGAGACTGTGCACTGACATCACCAAGGAAAAGTCACTCTTTATCTTGTCAAACAAGCATCAAATCTGAACCATTAAATCTGATGACAAGACACTCCTTGAGAAGTGAACATGCTGTGATTTTATTCACAAGAAGTAAACATGACAGCTACATATTCAAAAATCTGAGAATAGGAATGACCTGGGGAACAGACTAATAAAGCTTGGCATACACACAAAAAGCTGCAGTGGGCTGGCGCCCTGTCCAGGGTTTGTTTCCTGCCTTCCACCCTGTGTTGGCTGGGATTGGTTCCAGCAGACCCCCGTGACCCTGTGGTTAGGATATAGCGGGTTGGATAATGGATGGATGGATACACACAAAAAGAGGCCCAAAACATTCATGCTCAACTTTCCACAGAAAAGTTGGGATATATAAAAGAAAACTTGTTGAGGAAACTTGTGCATATTTATGGCAACTCATTTATGACCCATGCTTAAGCAACATTTCAGAGAAATTGGAGAAATGACGACACCCTTGACCAAGTAGGAGAATGCATCCAAACCACTTAAATAACGACCCACATGTATAACAATTCATATCACCAAGCCATTATTATAATGTGCATTGATGTGTGTAAATGCCATAACAGAGGCACTGGCATTCCAATGGAGAATGACAATTCCTTGAGTGAACAGGATTTCACAATGGAAAGATGTGGATGGACACAAATCCCAGCTGGATTGGTGCCTTTCATGGCTGGCAGGCCATAATGGAAGGACAAAAGGAGATTGCTTCCTGAGACCATGTGTTCCTCCTATGCACATGGTGGCAGCATTCCTCTGGTGGAACATCCTTTTGTATGCCAACAGGGCATATTAGAAGCTGTTGTCCTGATGGGCAGCACAGTTAAGAGTATTTGGGTGCTGCCAATGGGAGCTTCAGGGGAATACTACCGCTACTTTGGGAGGTTCTTCCTGCCCGGAAGTGCTTCTGACACGCAATGCTATAGCACCAGAAGTACTCCTGGGTCCGGCACAAAATAAGCTGCCTCCTCTACATCAGGGGTCAGTGTCAGGAGGCATTGGACAACACTCGTGGAGGAGTGGTGAAAGAAGAAGAGAAAGGTGACCAATTTTGTGTTATTTTTGTGCTGGAGTGATTGAACCTGGTTAAGAAATCACTGTACATTAAACTACCTTTTACTGTACCAAACATTGTGCTTGGTTGAGTTGTATTTGGTGTTTGGGGATCTATGGCACCACCTGGTGACCACACCTGGCACAGTTTGCAGGATTTCCTGGCTGTTGGTTGCCAGGGACCTGTATCAGTAAATACTGTTGTGGCTAAACACCAGACCAACAAACACCAACACGAACAGAGCAGTTCACCTTATAAAAATAGGGAAAGAGTTGGCCAAAAGAAGCACCAAGGCAGGAGGTGGTAGGCATCTGTCAGATACTGGGTTAATCGGAGACTATTATGAACTAAGTGAAGGCAGTGGGCCATTGTTCCATGCATTGGAAACAGACTCCCATGGACCAGTAGAGCACTTCACTGGAGAAATGCTGTTCAGTCTTTTTAAGAAACTCACCTGGACACCGACAGAAATGAGGTATTTTTAGTCGAGAGGCCTAAAACACAGGGAAAGTATTTATTCCATCACAATGGTTCCAACCGCAAGAACAGCAAAGCCATTTGTTGGCCATCTTTTGTGTTTTTCAGCCTCTAGATTAGCTGTGCCCCAGGATCCCAAAACCCAGAACGGCAAAGACATGCCACTAATTCCTCAGAAGACACTGCCATGGAATCACCAACGGAAAAGTCAGGGTTGAGTGAATCTTCTATTTCCTTTAGGGATTATGGTGTGGTATGGAGTACGTGTTTAAATCCTGTAAGAAAATTGTTGGAGACAGGACAAACTGGTCACACTGCTGACCATCTGAACTCCACCTCCCATGATGCCTTCATGATCCTCACTGAGCATACGTTAAAGGAATATGTGCTAGCCGATCCACTGAAGCATGATGGAAATGTCTGATATATCCATTAGACAACTGCCGAACCAGGCTGAATACCCACTCATTCTGTTTGAACTAAATACATTGTTTCAACCAGTATAGGACCTGGTTTTCGATTTTGAATACCTTGGATACAACCTTAAAGGGAATCAAGAGTATGGCATGAGCACTAATAGAAACGGTGGACAGGCATTTATGGCGAAAGGGAATAGGTTGGCTGTCAGCACTGGATTTGGCTATATAGGTAAGCAATTACTGTATAGTTCATAATAAAGAAACACAGTGAGCAGGGGTCTCTGAAATAGGTGATGACAGCCCGGTAGCACTTGCTTCAGCATCAATATTTAATTTATCAGAAAGTTTTCCCAGGTCTGATCATCGAATCACAGTGGCCGCTACTCAGACTGTTGAGGTCAGGATGGACAAAGCAGCTGGCACAGGGGTTCTGGACATGTGTGACATTCCCATACATTTACAAGATGACTGTTATTTATTAAGGTAATTTGCTTAGAATTTTACCTACACCAGGTTTTAAAAATCAGGATTTTTTTGACATATGTATTTTCCTGCAAAGATTTATAAATGAAGCCCCTTGGTCTTGAAAAATTACCTGGAACTAGCTAGAACAAATGAGGAAATACTCGAGTGAGTCTGTTGGTTCTACCTGGCCCCAACCTGAGTATGGCTACTTAGCTTGGACTATAGCTGTAAATACCCATCAGAAGTTGTTGATCAAGGTACAAAATCAAATTCCCTTGGATCATCATTGGATTAATGTCATTCCCTCCAACCAAGATCATGCAAGAGATTACTGCAATACAAACCCCAAGCCAGAGGAGAGATACGAAAGTCATAGTCCAAGTAGTGGAATTTAAAAGCCTTTCTGAACAAGATAATGATAAACCTGACAATTGTAAGAACTGCAGTAGTTTCTTTTCTAAAAGCAAGAGACCTACCAGGGTCAATGGAATGACTATGGAATGATGACTAATAAGAATCTCCACATCTCCACAACAGATTCTCAAGTTGCTTTAGGAGATTCCCATAATGACTATATTAAATGCACACTGACACTGGCCATAATTGCAAAATGATCCCATGTAAAACCACGGACTCAGATGTATACTGACAATTAGCAACAAACATTACAGAAAAATGTAGGAGCGGAAGTACATATTAGATCTCCTGAGGGGAACATAATTACAGCTGGAACACCCACAGGATAGTACAGTTCCCACTACAATGCAGGCATTCTGGATCTCATGGAAGCTTTAACAATGATTCTAGACTCATAGACCAAACGTCCTCAGGTTGTCTTCCTCTCTGATGTAACTAGTGCACTGGAAGCCCTCATAAAAGACAAAAATGTGTCACTCCTGCAGAAACTCCATGAGGTAGACAAACAGAAACAAGCAGACCATTCCACTTTGGAATTCCAAAAAAAAAAAAAAACAAAAAAGCTGCAGACCAACCTACCAATTTTGGAAGATAAAGAAAGTGAAAAAACAATGTTAGTTTCTCTGATGAAAAAAAATTCCTTGTGAAAGATGACAGATCACATGGGATGCATTCTATCTCCTTGACCAACTGCAGCAGGTAGTGATTATGTATCTGCAAACTGGTCACTGATATCTTACTGCACACATGTTCATGAACCCAAGGCTGACAACTTCATCAATCTGTTCCTCTGATCTTGAAAAGGAGGGCAGAGCAAATATGTTCTGCAAATATGCCTCCTCTTGAAGAAAGTGACAGTCACAGCATCAAACCTTTATACAACAGGTAATTTTCATAAGTAGGTGGCAAAAAGATAAGTATTCACATCCTGGGTGCTCTCTGTTTGAAAATTGTATGTTCCTGTATGTTATCTGGTGTTTTTCTCTTAGTATTCCAGTTTCCTCCAACAGTCCAAAGACAGGTGGTATGTTAAGTTGATTGGCGTTGTTCAAACTGACTCTAATGTGTGTATGTATGTTTCTCCTGCACTGGACTCACACCCTGTCCAGGTGGTGTTCATGCCTTGCACCCAATGCTTTCTGGGACATGCACCAGCTGCCCTACAATCCTGCCTGGCATGACTGGGTTAAAATAATTAATGATTGATTAGAAGGACATAATAATTACCCCAGAGCAAATGTAATGATATGGCAGTCCTCTGAGAAGCCAACCACTCCCTGCATACCTAGAATTAGAGATGGGTGATACAACTGTATTTGTTTTTAATTTGATATCAAGTAATACCAAATATATTATTCCAATACTACTATCAATACAAATACTTTTAATGTCTCCTTGTGTACTTCCATCCAGGGTTTGCAGCCAAGAATTTTGTAGCATAATTTAAGTGTTTTGAGAAATGCACTAAAATATCTATCTTCTACAATGGAGACTGGCTGGATGTCCCCTGGTGGCACGCCTTACGGAAAACAGAAGACAGTTACATGCAGATTAGTAGTTAAATTTTTAAAAAGACATATCAAACCAGACTGAAAGACAATTAGATAAAAAATGATGCAGTCTTTTTCAAAAGACAAAAAAGATATTTTTTTCTTTTGATTGTACCGCTTTAGCTTTCTGTCGGTGATGTGCTACTTTATCTTAGTGCAGATTACGCTATTGATATGACAACTGTGCCAAAAGTAGGACATTTCCCAGTTTGATTCAAACATCTATTACTTGTCTTAGTAAAGTATTTTACACAACATTATCTCTTAAAAAGAAGTCCCCAGTGGAGCTGAGGGATTTTATCCCAGTGAGATTATAAAGCAGCTCTTTTATTGTGATGCTGCTAACAAAAACTACTTTAGAACTGCTGACAGGAAGATAAAGAACAAAAGACAAACATGAAGTTACGAAAAGTGCAACTCAAAAATGTTTAGTGCATATCGAAGAAGCAAGAAGTGACACACTAGGATTGGTGATCAAAGAGCAGTTTCTCTTTGCCTGGAGGCTGAATCTTAATTCAGTAATAAGAAAAGATGGCTTGATCAGAATTTGACTTGTTCAAACATTCTAATATCCTTGTGCTGTCAAGGTTTTTTTTGAGAAATTTCAAACTAGGTACTACAGTAACATAAAAACATAGAAGCATTAAGATATCAGAACAGTTTATAAGAGTACAAGTAAATTTAATAAGTAATTTTACTTATCAGTCTCAGACTACTGTGCAATTGAAGACTGGCACAGTTAAAACTACATCCATTCATCTTTAGAGTTCTTGGATGAAGACACAATCCGGCCACAATTTGTGTTGAGTTTAAATGTTCTCTCTGTGTCTTTGTGGATTTGCTCTGTGCAATGTGGTTGTCAAAGTTAGGTTGTTTTGCTTCTCTAAATTGTCCCAGTACTGGAAAATGAGAGAATGTGACTTGAGTTTATCCTATAATGGACTTGCAGCCAAATCCAGGGTTGCATCGCAACTAATGCTGCTTAGATAAAACCTGGCTCTCCTTGAGATTCTGAACATGGCAGTGCAGTATCAGGATGGATAAGTGGATAACTGTAACGTAACATATTAATTCATTTTTAATGTTACAAATGTTACAAGTCAAAATTAGGTTTTCTTTTCTGAAATAGTACCAACTGATTACAAGTGTAACAATCCACAACTTTGGAGTTACTGCAGAACATTGGTATTTGATGTGACACTGTACAAAAAGTTTTAACTCTTTTTCTTTCAGTACAACTGATGGAATATGTAATTAATCAAAAAATAAAATCTGTATGGTGAAATGAAACTAATAAAGTAGTTCATTAAGTTAGAATCAAGACAGTTACTTTGTGAAGATACTTTAAAATATCATGTTAATCTGAACAATTCTGGTTTGTTGATGCAACACCTAATTTCTTTTAAGGTGCTACCCAGTCTCTGGACAGGACTGACTAAAGTAGGGGCTCTGGTCTAATGTCTTCTATGTGGAAATGCTCTATCCATGAGACCAAACTTTTGCTTTCCTTATCTACATAAATAAACTTGTGAGACAGAAGTTCCTTGTCTTGGATATGATCATTTTTCAGTGGTTACCCATACATCTATCATTGCATAGACAGCTAAATTAAAAAACTATGTATTGTCACACACGTGCATCTTGGGGACAGCCTTAAGGTTGTGGTGGTTGTAATTCCTCGCCAATTTGCTGGGTGGCGCTGTATACTAAGGCCTCTTCTCTTACTACCTCAGATGTCATTTTCGATGTCCGTCCACATACACCTGCCTGGCCTGTATTTAATTAACAGGAAGTGTCACCATCTTCAGCAGTTTAATCACAGACTTGTGTCTACACAGATGTTCTTTCACTGAAAAGCATTTATTATTTTCATATATACAGGGTGTCCATAAAGTCTGTGTGCAATTTAAAATATTTGTAAATTTGTAAGTATATGTGATAGAAAGAATCTGTAAAAAAAGTACTAAAAAGAAGAAACACTTACATTTTTTATTGTTCTTGTTATTTTTCAACATGTCCACCATCATTACTAATACATTCTGTAGTTCTCAGAAAACATTTTCAAGCTGATTTTCAGTAATAGCAGCAATCACATCAGTTATCCCAGCTTGCAAGTCTTCTAAAGTTCAAGGTTTGGTTGAATAAACATTAATTTTCACATGTCCCCATAAAAAGAAATCCAATAGAGTCAAATTTGGTGAACATGGAGGCCAAGAAAATGATCCACCTTTTCCAATCCATCTGTTAGGGAATTTCTCATGTAGAAACTGTCTAACATGCAAAGCAAAGTGACAAGGAGCACCATCTTGTTGAAACACTGTTATTCTGCAGTCCTAATTGTTCAAGTTGAGGAATAAAGTAATTTTGCAGCATTTCTAAATAGCTATCACCATTAACAACACGCCCTTCAAAGTATTGCTCTCTAAAGCCTCCTTCATACTTCTACTGTTTACTGATGTTATTTTCTGCAGCTGAGTAAAGTATTTAATTTATAAAACACTGGTAAAATCAATTCCATTTATGGTTCTCGTTTACATCACTTTAAATGAGTGCAGTACATCTTGGATATTTTTCATGCACTAAAACACATCATCCTGCACATTACTAAGTTTTCTCCATTTGAAAACTCAGTACACAGAAAGTTGCAGCCAATAAAAGCCCACTTTCTGCCATTACCAAGCAACTGCCTTGTCCAAGCTAAGGATTCACACACAGTGATTTTTTTTTGGACTAGAGATCTTTATTTAAATATTAACTGACATGCAGACTCATTTGTACATAAAAATGCCTCTAAACATGAATTAAATGACATACTTCTTGTGTGAAAGACACAAATTTCAATAAAAGCAAAACACAATTTACTTCATGATTAATTTTTTTTTGCAAAGTGAAACATAAAATTATTCTACAAATGCAATTTGCATGAATCATTTTTCAGAAACATAGTGTTTGTGCAAATTGAGTTCATACATTACTAGTCAACAGTAATTTCACATTTCTCTCAAAATGCTCAACAGAAAATCATGTGAACACAACAAACTGGGAAAATGAAATGCTACAAGTGGTAACCCAGAGTACACAACGGCATCATTTATGACAATTTATTTATCAAATTTTTATTAATAAAATGAAAAAGGAATACAGCAAAAGAAAACCATCAATAATATAGATATGGAGACTGTCAAAAAACAATAATCAGAAGCGAGCTCAGACACACAAGTTTCGGCAATGAACTCGCAAAATCAAAGGTACAATTGATTAAATAATGTGAAGATTTTCAGAAATAAGAAAAGTTAAAGAGTTGAGTTTGAACACAGAAATCATTGTGCTTCCATGATGTATTTCTTTATTTTTGTATCTTTTTCTTTTCTTCAGTGCTCTCTTCTTCTTTCAAAAGGAATTTCACATTTATTTAGTTTTTTGAGAATAGATTCAAATAACAAAAGAATAAGGTTTTCAGATATTCTTTGTATTAAAAATGCTGGCATTTTCATGGGAAACTTTTGCTGTCAATATGCCATATGACAATCTGAGCCTTACAACAAATAAACAATCCCAATTGTTTCTCTTTTTTTCAGGAAGATCTGAAACCCTGATTCCAGTTAAGGTATCCATTAGGCCATAACATTTAATAAATTTAGTACATAAAATAGATGGTTTACAACAAGGATTCCTTCAGTTGAGCTGCTGATTCTCTGTATCCATATAACCCAGGCCACCTCACTTCCATGTGACCATCACAAGAAATCAAATGCCTTTGTGTCTAATGGACAGTTCAGTTATCCCTGATTTACAGTGTGACAATGCACCTATACATCTTAGTGTACCTTCTTACTCTTCAATCTCGAAATTCTACTTTTGGCTACTAGGAAATGGCTTTACAGTGCACATTCATCTGGAGCTTTGTCGTGCAGTGCTTAAGCAACCTTTATGTAATTCTGTTTGTTTGCTTGTTATCTCATCTGTCTCCTATCCTCTATATTATTCATTTCATACATCTTCTGACGTGGCTGAGTTTGTCCTGTGTGTAGTGAATTTTTTTTTGTGTGCACAGATGTATAACAGTCTGCTATCTTAGAATCCACTTCAATTATCACAGCTCAATGAAAGGTCAAATAGTTGTGAAATAATTTAACAATGTACGTATTAGGAAATGTGATTGCAAGTTTGATGAAAATCTACATAAATGGTACCGGGTAGTGTTTGTTTCATTGTCAACACATTTGACATCCTACTTTGCAAAATCAGTTCAAATGGAACTAACTGATCCTTCCTATCACAGTGCAACAAGGCATTTGGTACTCTAACACCTAATTATATATAAACTGTACACAAATAAGAATGTTAATGTTTCTCGTGCAGACATCAGTGACATTATTCAATACTCTAAGAGGGATGTCTCTAAAGTCTGCAGTACTTCACAAACCATCAGCTGGACGTTTTGCATTACTTTTCTTCCTTTCAGACTATAATTTCAAGTTGTTCGTTGTTTCTAAAAGTATGTGATTTAAAGATTGCTGGAATCACAAATGTCAAATAAAACAATCTGTTGCCTGTTTGAAGAGACCCTTGAGAATTAAATTCATCTGTATTCAAGTGTCCATAACAAATCCAAGGCACAAAATATGACAATTACAGAGAGCTGTGATTAAACATTTGGAGGAATTGAAGTGTACTATTCTTTTTAAATGACTGCAGTCAATTACTTGACGTCCTTTTACTTTATAGCTGGAAACTTGTAAAATGTACATTACACCATGCACTACTTCAGCTTGCTCCAAATTTGGTTAGCCACTTTGAAATGAAAAGGTGAGCATTATATAACAAGACAAGCTGAAATCTATATTGCATAGTACATTTCCTTTCATGATTTGTCTGTATAATTTAAGTGTAACTAACATTAGACTGAAAGGAGATGAAAACATCACTATAAATTCATTTCTCACATTATCACAGTTTATCAAGTTATTAGATTACGTGTGACATGTACCTAACACAAAAGGGGCCAACAATCCTATTAGATTCTAGATGGGGGATTGGAAGAAACATAAAAACCATCTATACAACAGTAACCTCTTACCTGTCCCACTGTCTATATTGTACCCTACATATTTAACACTAGGGACCTTTATTATCCAGTTTACCAACCAAAATCAACCTCCACAACAGTGTCCTCTTATGCTCATTAGGGACTACAGCTAGATAAGACATGAACAATCCAGCTTTGTGGCAGTACAAACCAATAAGACACTCATTTTAGCTTTCACTCAAAAACGTTATTTATTTGAATCAAAACCAAAAACAGTACATACAAAGTGATGCAGTTTAGCAAAACACATTGAAGGAATGTACAGAAAAGACACCAGAAAATGTTATGGGACATCATTATCACCAAGTCCAAAAAAACAACTCTTTCCACACGCAGCACTAGGGTTATTTTCTCTGGGACTTTAAGCCAAGTAACAAAAACACTCTAGAGTCCTAGTTTGTGTTCAAACTTGTGTTTCCCAGCATGCACTGCACTCAGACTCAACTTGATAGCACATAAGACTAAAGGCCTATCAGTGAAAAATTTAAAGTATCCTCTGTATGAAGTCGAAAGATTCCTACCAATAAGTGAGTAGCTTTAACTATTATTTTACAATTTTTTTTTTTGTTTAACTTGTTTTGTTTTTCTATCCAAAATCTTAGGCCAGTGACTTACTGTAAATAACATCAACACAATGACATACTATGCACAAGAAAACTATACATAAAACAGGAGTGAAGTCAAAGGGGAGTTAGAATTGGACAAGCAAATGTCTTATTAAACTGTGGTTGATATTTTAGGAAATGTGAAACAAACTTCCTCAACAGTCAAAAATAATAAGTATTATTATCTAGAATGGAACAAGGCACTAGTTTTATTATCTGAAAAAAAAATCACAGAAAAAAAGAGTAATGTTAAAAATACAGTAAACACTTACCACTAAAAGAGAGATGCAGTCTAATAAAGGTAGCATCGCCACAACCTTTGCTAGTAACACAGCATAGCAGAGTCACTGTTGTGTCAGTGTAGAATCACAGTTTCTGTTTAATTTTTCTTTTTTTTTTCTTTTTCATTGTTAACAGGATACAAAAACAGCTTTTTCCTCATTGCAAATGTAGGTGCATTATCAGTTATAGCCTCCTACTGTAGATCAGTAGATGCTCTTAAACTTGCTTACCTATTTTAGTGGACTGCATATTAATAATGTCTGAACATCTACCAGAAGCATTCTCTACAACCAGAAATACCTGTAGTCTTCAATAAAATCCTAATGAATTAATTCCCATTTCCATGCATGTACTGAAGTTTCATTGAGACAATCTACACTGTAAAGTACAAATGTCTAACTGATGAAAACTATTTTCAGTGAGGTCAACTATTGTAGACCACCCTAATAAGCTTGTGACCAGTGAATCAATTTTTTATTGTTACCCATTTACCCAGTGACCATCACGATGTTCAGACATTTGTCTGCATTGACATTTTCAGGTATATCTACAAAAAATATTCAACACCAAACATAATTCCCAGCATTTTTCTTTTTGTGTGGAGTAATTTCTTTCAGTGGTGATCCATGGGTCATTTACTTCCGTCCTACAGATCACATTTGAATGTTGGATTATTTTGTCATGACATGGGAAAATCCAGCAGGACTGTTAGAGACAGTTAAATGGGAGCAGAAGATGAATGTCATTGCCAAAAAAAAAAAAAAAAACAGCAAATGGAAAAGTAAAAGAGAAGTTGAAGTCAAGAATACAAAAGCCCAAACTATAAACAGACTCCTTAACCAAAGTTCTTACACAGAATGTTGTTTTTTTTTAATTTAATAAAAAAATTTGGACATAAACAAATATGGCATGAAGAAGAACAACAAAGTTGTGACTATAATCAAGAAAAATGCAAAAACCAAATTACATTATGAAAACATGAATGGAATAATGTTAGGTTTTGCTAAAAAAAATAAACTTGTAATGAGGTATGAACTACAGCTTCCCTAAAATTGCCAGAGAAAATGGTGTTGTGACCTCTGATAAAGCCATTACTGGCTAATCACAGAGTTAACTAGTATCAGAACCTAATTGGATTCACTCCTCTATATGGAAAAACCACACATATCTTTCAGTTTTGTTACAAATGATTTCAGCTATTAAATATAAAAAAAAATGGTTATATACTTAGTTCTTACTTAGTTCTTAAATTCAGCAAGAGGGCTACTGCAGTTCAAATTCTACAGGATATCTACTGTAAAAGAAAGTGGCTGTCCATATTCTCAATGAGTATTTGAAAAAAAAATCTCAAAAATGGATTTACTATACTTATTGACAAGGTTCCAATTCTTCAGATTACATTATTTATCAATGATACAAAATATCTGCAAAGGGTTTTAAAACTTTTTTTTTTACATTTTCAGTATATTTTTTTATTCAATATGCATTTAATGAACCTAGTCTAAAAAATGTAGTCTGATTTACTGAAAATGCTAATCAAAGTTTGAATTCTGACCAAAATATTGGATACAAGGAATATTTTTAGCAGCCAGCTGCCAATTCCCAAAATGAAGTCACATAATACTTACATCTTTTCTATTGTTGTTGCTGTAATTATACCTTGTATTACCCTTAATATCAAAATAAACAACATTAAATGCTAAGAGCCTTCTGTTAAAAAGTGCAGTGACCTTAAGCTTACACAATTTGGTACTGATTCACATTTAAAAATGAAATAAAAGCAATGCTCAGGGACGATTACACACCTGACTGCCTGCGTATTTAAAAATATGAAGCAACTGCAGTCTGGAAAATGTTAATGATGCATAATAACTGGCAAATAATGTTAGGCTAAATAAAACTCCACAAGGCCAATTAGGATTTGTGATCTGTTCAGACAATTTTGCTCAACCTCACAGTCAAAGCTAGTATTGGAACATGTCAGAGAGAGATGCTAAGAATAAGAATAACAGTGACTTCTGTTTTGAATTTTAACATAATTTATTGGAGATTTTTTGCTTATTTATATTGTTTATTTTGATGGCTCTTTAATAAAAACCACAAGTGTCCCCTTTTCTCTGTTTATGTGCAGAATAAATAAAAGCTGTTTTACATCTAGTTACCAGAGTTATATTTTAGAAACATTAGATGGGAGAGAAGATGTGCTTGTTCAGTGGACATGTTTTTCTACCAAACACCAAAGCCCTTGAATATATTTCATATGTTTTATTTAAAAAAATAGCAATTTACCTTTGCTTCAGCACATCTTTTATAAAGTGCTGTTCCCATCCAATAGATATGTCCACTCAGAAAAGCAATCAACAAAAAAGTTCCAAGCCTCAAAAAAAAAAAAAAGATTATGTTGAGATGACATTTATATTTTTGTAGTCTGCTGCCAATGTTAGTTTTCAAAATTCTTTGTCATTCTAAAAGGGCTTGAGACTTTATTGAGCAGTAGTTTCTGAAAGACTGCTATTGTAAAATGACTACTTTCTTAGCAAAAATAATATGTATAATACTATCACTTCACAACTGAACTGTTGAAAAAGTAAAAACATTTAAATAACATATTTTATGTTTTGTTTAAAAAAATAATAAAGATGGAATATTTAAGGGCTTCAGCCCCCAGAATTCCACAGTGGAAAAAAGCAGGCTCCAAAAATACATTGATGGGTGGATGAAATAAACTTTTAACAAGTGCATATAATGAGATGCTCCTATATTTTTTGCAAGTTCCATGAATTTGAAAAAAAGGCATCAGGTCACAGTTACAGTGAGAACAAATACTCAATACTTCCAATTCAGTTTATTTCTTTATAGAACTCTTTCCTGAACACTGAAACAAATGAACAGGTGGAATACAAATTCTCAAAATTTACAAAATACATAAAGTAACAAGGTGGCGCACTGGGTAGCGCTGCTGTCTCCAGTTAGGAGATCCGGGTTCGCTTCCCGGGTCCGCCCTGTGTGGAGTTTATATGTTCTTCCCGTGTCTGCATGGGTTTCCTCTGGGTACTCTGGTTTCCTCCCAAAGACATGCAGGTTAGGTGCATTGGCAATCCTAAATTGTCCCTGGTGTGTGTGTGTGTGTGCCCTGCGGTGGGCTGGCGCCCTGCCTGGGGTTTGTTTCCTGCCTTGTGCCCTGTGTTGGCTACGATTGGCTCCAGCAGACCCCGTGACCCTTTAGTTAGGATATAGCGGGTTGGATAATGGATGGATGGATATAAAGTAACACACATGAAAACAAAGTTTTAGTTAAACATACAATACAACAATGCAATTTTAAACTGATTAAAATTAATGGATTCTCACAAGATGTGTTCATTAGTGATGAGCAAACCCTGCAGAGTTCACTTCATTTGGATTTTACCAAGATTATGGAAATGTTCAAGAACTTCCCCAGAATTTCACAAAATGCATTGTAGTTAATGTGAGCGAAGAAATTGAACTAGTTTTGAGGGAACTATAGTGGTGCGTGCAATAATCTTTTAAGTGTCTCTGAGGACTAGAGAAGTGCTTGCTGACTAAGCTAGACCGATTATTGTGGGCAAAAATCTAAGCAACAAATGAAACAAACAGAACAATAGCAAAAAACAAAATATAACAAATGGCCATAAACTAGCAATAAGTAAATATACAGGGTGAGCCAAAAAGAAGTACCACATTTCAAATGTTTACTCTACAAAAACACTACAAGATAAAATAAATTTAATTAAGACACAAGAAGATTTTTTTCACTGTGCTTTAAAAATTATGTCTTCAAGGTGGTTTCCATCATTAGCGATACACCCTTCGAGACGATTTCTGAACACTTGCATGACTTGTTCGGCCATGCCAAGGGGAATAGTGGTGATTTCATGGCAAATAGTGTCCTTGGGGGCTTCATGGTTTTGAGGTTGGTGTGGGTTTACCCTTGACTTGAGATAGCCCCACAAGAAGAAATCACACGGAGTGAGATCAGGCGAATGTGAAGACAAACCGACATACATCGCCACGCAAGGAGATAGGCTTCCCCGGAAACATCTCCCACAAAACTTGCAGGGATATCTGTTCTGTATGACCTGTTGCTCCAACCTGTTTAAACCAGGAATTTACCACATCCATTTCTTCCAGTTGGGACTGCAAAATGTTCTCTAGCATTTCAATGTAACATTCTGAAGTGACAGTGACCATTGCTCTCCCCTCCTTAACAAAGGGCCTACAATGCCAAATTCTGCACCGGCGCACCAAACTGTAACATGCTTACTGTTCAGGAGAGTCTGATGAAATTCACAAGGGTTGGTTTCAGCAAAATAGCGAAGGTTTTGCTTATTTACGCAACCATTCAAAATGTAATGTGCCTCATCAGTGCACATGATGATGGCATCTCGATCAATGGTTTGCAGAATGCTGGCACAAAACTCTGTATGGCTCTCCCAGTCTCTTTCATTGAGTTCCTGCACTACCATCATTTTAAATGAATGGAAATTAAGGTCCTCATGCAAAATCCTCCTCAAAGATGTGTTGGAAATGCCTAAGGCAGAAGCATGTTTTCACGCTGAATGTCTGGGAGACTGCATAATTGATGTCCTTACAGCTTGGATGTTTCAGGTTTTCGTACAGTCTTTTACATGTTTTACCCGACTGTCTAAATTTACCCACCCACTGAAAAATTGTTTTCACCATTAGGAAGAATGCTGAAGTGCATTTGGAAGGTGCGTTGCATAGTGATGATGGATTTGTTGTTTTTCAAGGACACTTCAACAGTGAAAGCACAGTGCACACTGGACCAAGGCATGTTGCTGACTGAAAACTACAAGAGATCGTCTATCAAAGGACCCCCACCCCGACCCACTCGGCTGCCTCTACTTCGCACAATGACCTTGAGAAATGTGGTACTTCATTTTGGCTCACCCTGTATATATATATACAGTGGTACCTCTGGTCACAACCATAATTCATTCCAAAACTCTGGATGCGACCCGATTTGGTCGCGACCCGTACATAATTTCCCCATAAGATTTTATGTAAATACGATTAATCCATTCCAGACCATACAAACTGTATGTCAATATTTTTTTTAAGATTTTTAAGCACAAAAATAGTTAATTAAAGCATAGAATGCCCATTGTAATAGTAAAGTAAATGTAAAAACTGCTGTAAACACTTTTTTTATGAGTTTTAAGCACAGAGAAAAAATACAATTTTGAAAAGTTCTTAATTTATACGAAAACTAACCCTAAACAACCAAGAAAACTAACCTTGCATGAGTCGAGTTCTGGTGTGAAGGAAGTGAGGAGGAAGCTGGGTGGAGAGGAGGTTACAGTTTTGATAGAGCATCCGGCTCCACGACGGATGGACGTTCTCCTTCAGATGTTTTATCTCTTGTGATTTCTTCTATTTCAGGGGTTTCTGGTGTTTTAGCCGTTTAGCTGGTGGACCAGACTTCACAAAATAGCAGTCTAATGTGACTTGCCTTTTTCTGTGCATTAAAACTTTTTGGAAATGTGAGACAACATAGTCATTCATCATATTTATCACTCTGATCGCAACCGCTTTGTCAGGGTGGTTCTTCTTGAAAAAATCCTGGCACTCGTTCCATTTTTCCATGACAGCTTTTATTGCATCACTTCTTATTCTGCTCCTGCTGGAGTTCAGTGAGTTCCTGTGTCATCAGCTCCTCCTTGTGATCCAGGACCACGGAGAATGGGAAATCATTGGCGCGTACAAAGCGGAAGGGAAACTGGCCGCCAGTGTTTATATTTGCCACCAGAGCGTGTGGTCATGAACAGATGCGAAATTTTGCCAAATTTTTTGATCATAACCCGATTTGTATATGTTCAGAAATGTTTATGACCAGTGGTTCTACTGTGTATATACAGTATATATGTATATATATACTCAGCAAAAAAAGAAACGTCCCTTTTTCAGGACTGTGTATTTCAACAATAATGTTTTAAAAATCCAAATAACTTTACAGATCTTCATTGTAAATTGTTTAAACAATGTTTTCCATGCATGTTCAATTAACCATAATCAATTAATTAACATGCACCTGTGGAATGGTCGTTAAGACCTTAACAGCTTACAGAAAGTAAGCATTTAAGGTCACAGTTCTAAAAACGCAGGACACTAAAGAGACTTGTCTACCGACTGTGAAAAACACCCAAAGAAAGATGCCCAGGGTCCCTGCTCATCTGCGTGAACGTGCATTAGGCATGCCGCAGGGAGGCATGAGGACTGCTGATGTGGCTAGGGCAATAAATTGCCATGTCCACACTGTGAGACGCCTAAGACAGCGCTACAGGGAGACAGGAAGGAGAGCTGATCATCCTCGCAGTGGAAGACCACGTGTAACAACACCTGCACAGGATCGGTACATCCGAATATCACACCTGCGTGACAGGTACAGGATGGCCACAACAACTGCCCGAGTCACACCAGGAACACACAATCCCTCCATCAGTGCTCAGACTGTCCGCAATAGGCTGAGAGAGGCTGGACTGAGGGCTTGCAGGCCTGTTGTAAGGCAGGTCTTTACCAGACATCACCAGCAACAACGCCGCCTATGGGCACAAACCCACCTTCGCTGGACCAGACAGGAGTGGCAAAAAGTGCGTGAGTTTCTGCATGACAGCAATGTCAGTGTTCTGCCATGGCCAGCGAAGAGCCGAGATCTCAATCCCATTGAGCACGTCTGGGACCTGTTGGATCGCAGGGTGAGGGCTAGGGCCATTCCCCCCAGAAATGTCCAGGAACTTGCAGGTGCCTTGGTGGAAGAGTGGGGTAACATCTCACAGCAAGAACTGACAAATCTGGTCCAGTCCATGAGGAGGAGATGCACTGCAGTACTTCAAGCAGCTGGTGGCCACACCAGATACTGACTGGTACTTTTGATTTTGAGCCTCCCTTCATTCAGGGACACATTGTGAAACATTTTTAGTTT